>UXGD01003602.1:0-19781 GCA_900474315.1 Torymus auratus | reverse complement strand
AAATATTACTTATGTCGACTGTAATCTAATATCAACTGATAAGAATTTTTTTATCGGTCTTACAGTCTTATAAATTACATTAATATTAATTAATTTTACTGATGAATTCATCAGAAGCAATGCATTGTGTCAAATTTCAAAGATATGCAGCGCGACAGCTCTTATCGAGCTTATTTTAAAACTTCATTCCATATAACGCCACCTGAGCATATAATATGTTCCAGATTTAGGCTTTTCCTTTTCACAAGAATATTATACTAATAACTTAATTGTTTAATGCAATAAATATCTAATTTCACTCGAATGCAACATTTCAAATATGACATTATATGTGGAATGAAATTTTTAAAACGAACTCTCGAATACGAGCTGTCAAAAACGGTAGCCGCGATGTGATGGGAACATCCACTCGAATGATGCGCACAACGGGACTGGGAGTAAAAGTGTGAGCACGGTATAAAAGTATCAAAATCATTAGATGAAAGTCCACGGGAATTTCTTCTCGTTACGCCTCGACTGAATTTTTTCACGAAGCGCATCGCAGTTACGTAATTCATATACCTATATATAGCGCAAATATCGCAAGACGCATTTTAACATCGTTAAACATAGATTTTCAGCGCCACACGAGACGATCGTAAAACAAATCCATTCAATCTCCTCTAGGACTAAACAAACATCCGCACTCTCGCTCGAATCGTCGAATCAAATTAAGTATACTGCTCCAAAATTAAAACTAACGCTGCAACGCTCGCCTTTCGCAAGCGCACCTCTCGTATACCCACGCGCGTCCAAGCCCGACGTCAGCGCCTTTTTTTTCAGTGAAATGAGCCTGAAAAGACCACGCGATTAAGATATAGGATGCATAGGCGACAATGACGAAGAACATCTCCATCGATCAGATAGTCCGGACACCTCCTCGCGTGTATATACCCTTGGCACGCATATTACAACGCGCGATCGATATAAAGCCGAGAGACGCGCCGTCGCATTAATAATTTGCGCGCGTGCAAAAGTACCCGCTTATAATTTCTCTTAACGAGCGTCTTAAATCCTCTCTTTCTCTCTTTCACTCAGCCGGAGGACGATCGCGCTTCCTTTCGGCGACGCGTCGCGCGCGCGCACCTTGGCACGTTTTTTATTCGAGCGCACGGCTGGCGTAAATCGCGTTTTGATTGTATAATTTCGGCTCGCTCGAGTTTCTTTTTTTTTTCTTCTTTCGTCTTTGAGCCCCGCTTCGAAAACGATTTATGAAAGGAAAGATACGAGAGCGGAGGATGATTCGGCATTGGTCATTATCGACTCGTCAGGTGCTCATCTCGACTAAATGCTGGCTTTAAGGGGGGGCTAATTTATTCTTTATGAGATAATGAGTAATGGACGTGTTTATATTCGCCTGGCGGGTCGTATGCGTACGGAGGATGTAATTTCATGTAATCTGATACAGGATCACACGTTCGATCGTAATGTTGATTTATCGTAGAAAATTTTTTACAATTTTTTAATAATCAACAATCGGAATCGAAATGATTTTTATGTGCGTTATTTTTTTATCTTGAAAAATTTATTTTCTATCCTAATTAAGGTACACCATTTACCGAATATTGTATTGCCAAATTTGTATGAAAAATGTTCTCAAAAATCCATAACTTTTAAGCAACCCCAGAAATCGGAATGTTTATATCTTCAAAAGTTAATGTAAAATGCACACAGTATGTCATTCACATTTAGACATAAATATTTTTGCTACTTCTCAGTATATTTCGCGTATTTCGGGCTGAATTTTAAACCAACGTACATTTTGAAAGTGTCAATACTTTTTAACTTCAAAAACAACGAATTAAATCTCGTTTTCTTTATGTTCTGATCTATTCAAGGTTTCAAAAAAGAAATTGAAACTAGAACGAAACAGCCTTGTCCTTTTTATTTAAAAATTGAAAAATGTTTATTTCTTCAAAAGTTATAAAAGTTTGAAGTTAAACTCCTACTCTAAGTTTTTATGCCTTTTCGACGTTCAACTTCAAACTCTTATAACTTTTGAAGGAATCAATACGTTGTTATGTTCAAAAAAGGAATTAAAGCGCTTCCTTTTTAGTTATTCAATTTCTTTTTTTAAACTTAGAGTAGGATGTTTCGGAGCTAAATGACTGACGTTTCAAGCAAATTGCTTTTTTGCCATTTTCTTCAAAAATTTCAACCATTAAAAGAAATGTAAGACAAAGACGTTTTTAATTGTACACGATTTATCCCGTGTGACATAGGAAAGAACCTTAACAAAATTTGTTGAACAGTTTTGCGGACGCCTAAAGCTAAAATTTTTTCTGAATTACCTTATTTATAAGGACTAATTGATCCCCTGCTGTACCCTGGCTACAAACGGGAGTACCCACTCCGAATATCTCTCTGCTGCACAACTGCAGCGGTCTAATGAACGATATTTTAGTTTTCATAATTACAGCGGCGCGAAATTTTGCAAAATGGATTTACAGCGCCGTTTTGTTCGCCAAGCCAGCACTACCACCTCCTCCTCCGCATAATGAAAACGCGGCGCGGGTTGGCCTGCGGTTTTAATTTTATTTATTACTCACATCGAGGTATACATATGCTCGCTCCTCTGCACAGACACACATGTATATGTACGTATGTGTCTATGTGTGCAAGCGCACGTTGCGCAAGAGGCTAATCGGAGAGTCGCGAGTTTTAATTAATTTTTCATTACTCGTGATAAATTTAGTCTCCCGTGCGCGCGTGCCTCTGTGGCTGGTAATTAGAATTATTAAAATGCGAGGATTACGTGAAGAGAAGAGAAGATCCTCATCTATATGCTATTTTTAGGGTGGGCTATATGACTTCGTGCTCCGCTTTTAATGACGCTCGCTGGAATCCGCCGTCTGTGCTAAGATAGCGCGGATGGGTTATTTGATAAGGAGATAGATGGCGATTAGATTGCCGAGTTTGAGGGATGGCAAGAGAGGAGGATTGCAAATTTTTGCGATGTCTCGAATGGAAACTTTGGATTCCGAGAATCTTTGAAACTTTAGCAGAGTTTCAACATTTTTCTGCAGTATGCAATAAACAAATGTTTCGAAATTGTATAGTTTTTTTCCTATACACGAGTAGCTAAATACATTAAATATATCCACAATGCAACACGTCTGAAATCGATACGAGAAGATTTCCAATAATTTTAAAATTTTTAATGGCCATGGATAATTATCAAAATGCAATTTCAAATAACGAAACTTTTCGGATTGATCATGATTCGCGTTAAGTTTATTTTAATATCAGTAAATAGTTGTTTATTATTCTAGTGATGAGTTAATAATATACTTGCACGAAATTATTAGAAAAGGTCGAATCCATAGTGAGATGAGGGGTAATTTGCAATATTGTCTAGTGCATAATATAATATATAATTATAATATCAGTTATTTTTCCTGAAATAAAAATAAACGTTTTATTTTCTGAATTTGTAAATATTTTACGTATTTTACGGAAATAAATTCATTCTCAATAAAATAATGAATAACTATTTTTAAATCGATACATTATTATACAGATTCTGAGAATCCAACATTTATGTGTATATTTATGTGAACTAACTCCGAGTTCGAATAAATGATTTAAAATTATGCTTTTAAAAATATTATTCTTTGAGATTCCACAAATAGCTGAAAGATATTTAAAACATATTAAAAGTATACTTTAGTCCGATTACTTTTATATATCATAGCATATAATGTAATTATATATTTTTTACTAAAAATATACACAATAAACTTGGTAAAATTTAAAAAAATAATTGATCAATCCGCCTCGGAATTTTATTGGGAAATATCTGTAATACGAAGCTCCCTTTAGGAAATATTTGTTTCATAAATTTAAAATAAAGCTTTTTATGAAGGCAAATTAATAGCATCAATGATAATATTCAGATTCAATAAATAAGCGCAACAATGCAAACAACTCGGCCCAATATATATAGCGAGTAACCTCGCAAATAAACGACATACAATTATAAATTTGCGTTGAATATATCAGAATATTTATTTCACGCCGTGTCTCTGTAATCTCCATAACATCACCGTCGACATTTCGCGCTGCGAAGATAGAAAAAAATGGGCAAAACTGACGGACGCGGTAGAAACTTTTTTAAATGGTTGCGCAAAATTCGCAAACGACATTCACGTTATACAGCCGCCTAAAAGTAGCGGTAATTGTAAAAAGTACTCCGGCGTGCCGCGAAAAACTCTCGCCTCTCGCGCCTCGCGTCGAAATAATAATTACCCGCCGAGCGCAAATTTCGCGCAAAACGAGCATCACGAGCGCGCGCGCAGAACCGGCAGCGCGGGCTACGCGTACATTATATATATACATACAACTGTGCGGTATAAAAAAAAGAAGAAGAAATTCGTCAGCATTAGACATGTGATGTACAGAGGCATCGAGAGCGTTCAAGGATCTTCCCCCCTGTCCCGATCGAAATTACTATTCATAGGTATAACAAGCGTGTACAATGCGCGAGAATGAGATCGAGAATAAAGGTATATACCCGAACGCCTCGCTCGCTTCGATTCGATTTTTCAATCAAGCCCCCGAGATATACTCCGTGTTGTTCTGCAGCCTTGCGATGTATGTGTGTACTCTCATCATCAGGGCAGCTAAGGACGATTCCGTGACGCTCTCGGAAGCCATTAGACGGCACAGTTGTAGCGTCTTTGTGTGTACCCGTTAAACATAGATACACACGTCACGGCGAAAAAATCAGGCTCGCAATGATGTCTTTGTGCGTATTTCGCTAATGTGTTTTAGAATGAAAGGGGAGTGCGCGATGGGGAGATTGATTTTCGCTCGGCGAAATCTCTCTCTCCGGTTGGCCTTTTGTAATGCGCGGGTGATGATCTCGTTGAGAAACGCGTGGATCGGAAAGAGTTGATTCATCGAAATGCGAGTCCGCTTTTCTTTTGTGTGGATCCCAGTCACTTCTGAGCTGTTTTTTGTTCAGGAGAGGCTTATGAACCTTCGCGCTTGAATGTGCAAAAAGTTCAATGTTGGCATAAGAAGTGTTACAGAACGATAATTATCGGCAATCGGTGTGTGTGAGCTTATATTATTAAAAGTTACGTATCTTAACGAAATTCAAACTTGTTAGGAAAATCGTTCGTAACGAGGAATGTTGAGCCTCCTGTCTCGGAAAGGAAGCCCATAAAACTCAGGTTATTACTATATAAATATATGAACACGTGTGATGAAAAAATTGTCTTCCTTACATGACGTGAAAGTTTACGAACGATTAAAAATCAATAGATGTGTAGATGCACGTGTAACGTGGATATACGTCTTAAATTCGGACAGTTGTTTCTCCACATTAAAAGAATAAATAATAACGTGTCACGCACAACTTCATTTTTCAATCATCTTAGGCGAACATCATTTGTTTAAGAATAGAGCATTCTAAGTCTTCTCTAAATAGATGGCAAAAGTATTTTTTTGGAAAATGTTCGCGACCCAGTAGATGTAAAAATGTACTTGAAATAAAGACAAAAGTCTACTCAGCGTTATTTGTGGAGCCTGGGCTCCTTCCAACGTGTCAGCTTGACGATTGTCTAATTTGGCTCCTCGGGTCGCCTCTGAGAATAGGAGCTCCAGCAACGTCCCAGAAATATTGCGAAGTAAGTGTGTGTGTGTGTGTGTTGTGTATGTATTATTTGGATAATTGATAATAATATGAAGTACTTCAAAATTAAAAAGTAAATATAACTCGAGGTAATTTGGTCATGTATCTAATTCAGCTACATACACACTTCCTCGGCCCCACTTCATGGGAAAGCTTTATAACACATACCTAGAAGCAGCTAAAATATGTTACAAATATAGCTTAGAACTTATTTAAAAAGTTTTTTTTAACATTTTCAATTTTTAGGGAATAAATTCGAAAAATGGCCGCGTATTATCTACACGCGCTAGGGGCACAGTTATAGCCAGTTTTATTATTTAATTTGAGTAATTTCATTTTTTTATAGTCCAAGCTTTTTTTGATTAAATTGGTTAATTAAGCTAAAAATTTGGCTTCGTATGAACTGAATATCAGTAAAACATTTCCAATATTTTTTTTTATTCATAGAAGATGCTCGCAGAATCATACAATATAATTTCAGCTTGAGGTCTCCAAATTACCGAGAGACAATCTTATTTTTGCTCACTTTTTAGATCAATTCTGTAATTAATACAATTAAATCTTCCATTTATGCAAAAACATGCTCTCAATTCCAGCTTTATCATTTCGTTTCTTGAATATTTAATGTAGGTAGACTGTCGGAAAATCTGGATTTATTCGGAACGGCGAACTAATTTTCAATTGAAAGCTTTTATTCCGAAAGTATTTTTATCTGAAAATATACGTTGGATATATCAGTGTGCATCAATAAATAAAAAAATTATTCACCAAATTCACTGTTTCGTTGTTATAAATATATCGTTGCCTGCGACTGTCGAAGAGTAACCGACTAAATGTATAAATATTTCACGATTCATTGTCAAGCATATCATATTTGACTAATCAGGTACGGCGCGACAGCTCAATTGGTTCAGCCAAAAAAAAGATGATGTTGCCTCCGCGTGGCACATATACACGCAGGACACATTGAAACGTCAAGGAAGTTTTACAATCCGCCCGTAATACGCTTAATCACCGTAATCGAGCGAACGAAAGAAGACTTGCAGCTGGCAGAGCGAAACCCGAAACCTCCCATCGCACATATATAGGCCCCCGTGCAGCGCATGATTTACGCAGCTCCGTTTAGGAAACCCGCACGCGCATCGATTTAAGTATACGCTACCATCCGCCAAATTATGTTATTCCCGTCCGACGGCGAAACCGATACATCAATCAATCAGGCGCCTATACTCTCGTTGCGCAAAGAGCGAGAGCCCCGAAAAAAGTGCGCTATAATTCACCTGCGCGCTCAACCCTCTCTCGAAGTTTTTTTTTTCTTTTTCATAATGGCCGAGGGGCAGAGAAGCCTCTATTAATTACAGCAAACGCGCCGCGGTGGCATCCCGCTCTCGAGAAACAATGCGCCGCCGCGAACAAAAGGAAAATCCGCGCGCGCGACACCTCACGCGTGTGGTGCAGTACAGAGCGATCTCGAAATCGCCTCTCTCTATCGCTGCGCGGCTCGCGTCACGGCTCAGGTATGTAACCTCACGCGCATCATAGCCACCCCGAAAAGAAGTGGCTCGCTCGCGGGTGGCAGTTGCTCGGGGAAAAGTATACGCATGAGCATCTTATACCGCGTATGTGTGTGTGTATGTACATACGCACGGGTGTCGCAACGGCCTTGCTCGTGATGTTACATATATCGAGTGCGCGGAGGTGGAGGAGAGGTGGCGAAGGAGAGAAGGATGACGAGGAGGACGCGCGCGCGTGCGATGATGAGCGCTCGCGCGCGTACGTATATAAAACCGGGCCCGCGGCAGATGCTACCTCGCACTCGGCACCATAGTCATCTCCCATAAGGATCTCTCCTCCTCTCGGTGTAGCTGTACATACACGCCGAGCACAGCAGCAGCAGCATCCTTCTCCCCCACCTGCATCATCGAGACCCCGAAAAGAGAGGAGAAAAAAGAGCGGCGACTTTGCCAGAGTGCGCGATTCCTGTGTATCAGAGAAAAAGAGGCGCCCCTGCCGTGCGTGCATATATAACGAGGCGCTGCGGCTGCACCGACAGTGCTTTTTATCCGAGGACACGCGCACAAGTCCTTTGACCAAGGAGCCTCTCGTGTTACTACTTCTTACCGAGATATACCGACCGATAACATCCAAAGCTGATTATAATGAATGTGAGTATTTTTTTTTATATATGTATGTGCGTGGAATCGAATGTAAAAACATTTTTTTCCCTTGTTTCATTCATTTGCCAAGAATCGACCAAGTTCTTTATAGTGAAGCCCACACGTCTCTGAGTGACGCTTTAATCACTATACGTGAATTAAGTTTTTTTAATATTTGAAATTAACATTTTTTATTGAAATTGCTACATTTTTCCTCAATTTCTTTATACTATAATTATATTTTTTCTGTTAAAATATAACGCTAACGCTAATATTGATTGAGGAAAAACATTGTAAATTGGAATCCTCGCATAATGAACTTTATCTCAAACAAATGTGATTAAAAGCAAACCAATGTCATATAATAAAGAATTATTAAATATCCAATATCCCTGTAAAATTCGCATATCGCGAGCATTCTATATTATTTAAAAAGTATAAATTCGAATCCTCACATAATGAATTTCATCTCAAACATATGTAATTCAAAGCAAACCAATGCAATATGATAAAGAATTATTAAATATCCAATATATTCAGTACTACGCCTTGAGAATAATATCACAAGGATGTGCAAATCTCGGGAATGAAATAATTAAATTTCGCTACATTGCATAAATGAATATCCGTAATTATATTTAAAAATTTTCCTCGGGCATAAAAATACAAGTAAACTCAACGCGTCGAGTATACCATTGAAAAGTTGAAGCGCAAATTTATTCACTAGGGCTCTCGGTAGAAATAAAATCGGTAATTTTCAAGACCAATTCGTTGTTTACTCTGCCGTGAGTCGTTCGTGGCGCGCACATTTCTATCTTGATGCTGCGACGCGAACCCACCACTCTATAATAATAACGTTGTCAGCGTCAATCGGACTCGGGGGTGAATGTTCGATAAATTAAAAAGAAAAAAAGCGAGGGAGTGGCGCACCGAGCCGACGCCTGTAGAATCAAATTTCATTATATTCGAGTGTAAACCCAAATTGTGTGAAAACGTTCGCTTGCTCGTTCGCCGAAAATCTACCGAAGCTATTTGAAAGCATGGAAACTGTTAGAATAAAATTGAAATGGAAAACTTTTGTAATTTCGAGTGATTACTTTTCCAATTGCTGGGTGGAACGAATATTTGAGAAAAGATTACTTTTAGAATGGTTATGTTTTCTTTTAATTTCGATGGCTTTAATATAGAATTGAAACGAAATTCATGTTTCCGCTAATCATGCGTTAATTAATGATAAAAATTTATATCAATTGACAGTTGGGATAACATTACATTTATTATCAGAAAATAAAAATCCCAATTTCTCACGAGAAACATTTTTATGAAATTAAAAAAGTTCAAGAAGGAAATAATTTATAAACTAGTTATAATAATGAATGAATGAACAGAACCAATAATATTAAAGTATAACTCTTCAAAATATATTCTTTAAAATATATATGTTTTAAAATTATTGTTATTATTTATTGATTTTTATTATTTTCGCGGCTGCTTACGATAAACATTATCATGTTTTTCTCATTTTCAGTGAGCTAGCGAGGGCATCATATGTAGACACTAGCTGATTTAAAAATTAATATTTAAATCAGTTATATGTTGTATGAGTTAAATTTTTCATCTCTAATATGGCAAAAACTACAATTATTAAATTTTTATAAAATTTTCAACGTATATATTGCACGTACCATAAGTATACTAAATCCTCTGTAAATTTCAAGTCAATACATATGTAAAACCATTATAGATAAATTTCGATTTCACAAAAATTTTGCCAATGGAAACGCTATAACTATACAAATTTTTCAACAAGAGATTAAATACATCTTATCAAAAACAATAAATTTTTTTCTATTAAAATAATCAATATCAACAATCATTATTGTTTAAAAAATTAGCTTTCTATCTGACTAAAGGTATCACAACATTTTATTTTATTTTTTTAAGTCAAAATAACTATTGATGTAATCGTGATATTTTAAAATACAAAACCAAACAAATTGATTTGGAAAACACAAAAAATTGAGATAAAAACGAATTGAAAAACGATACATTTTTATTCCGCGATTTTGACATTTTGACCATAGATGCATGCGCACACACATGCGAACATTTTCTAAAAATCGTGTATTCTGATTCTACGTATGCCACAAAAAATATTCACACCGCTTCGGGAAAACGAGTGATGAATATTTCGTTATCTCGAAACGGAAAAATGATATAAATAGAGCCATCGCGTTGCATAATAAATTTTTCGTGCAATCGTGCTTCCTTATTATCCAGTGTAAACACAATTCCCGTGAAAGTTCACGCTTGTCGAAAGAGCCTCTCTTTACTTCATCACGCATGCAATGCAAACAAACTGCTCCGTATAATTAGACTTTCAATTTACTCTACCTATACCGTAAAGTGCAGTACATCATATTAAACTATCTGATAATGCTCTTTCTAAAATCCTAAAGTCAATCCACTCATATTTTCCTTCCGGAACCAGTATATCGAGTACTTAGCCGTAAACCATCACCCTTGAAAACTCCGTCACTACAACACTCAGAACTACCCCGTAGTTTGAAGTAAGAAAAAAATCCGCAGCCAAGAAAGAAGGCACCCATATACACGATACTCATCCCCGGGTGAAAAATCGGGTCCCCGGTGTACCTATATATATAGCGTTGCGCAACGCTAGCGCGCGTAACGCCGGCGCTCGCTGGATATGCGGTTTCGCGTCCGCGTTCCGCGTCTCGGGCCCGTCTGCATGCGCGGCTTATGATTGCCGTCCGTATAAATCAGCCGGCGATCGCGCGGCGGCGCCTTGCGCAAGGGAAGCGCGCGAGTGCATTTTTCGAGGAAGATACGCGCTCGCGCGGAGACCGGGATTCGATGGAGATATGTATATTTCATTGAGAGAGAAGAGGTGGCCGGTGTATACGAAGATCGCGTCGATTTCAGTATGCCTGCGGTTGAAATGAAAAAATAAGCAAAGTTTTAACATTTTTCGATGAAAAAAAAATATATTATAACAAAGAAGCAGCTCTCATAAAGTTATAGTAAAGAACGAGCAAAGATAAGACAGTAAAAGAGCTGCCGTGTTCTCTTGACCCATTGCCGTCATAATCCCAATCGACGAGCTCTCTATTCGCGATCTCTTTCGCACCGCTTAATCCCTCCTCACACATGCGCGTGATTTATCGATCTCGCAGACACCTTGCTCGCGAAAGAAATTACCCGCGCACTTGCGTAACCGCCGCGTGTAATTGATTAATTAGTGGCGAAGCGCGCTTATGTTGATAAAGCGTGACCCGCGCCGCATCCTTTGAATCAAGAGCTGAGCGCTGGACGTCTCCGGTTAATTGTATACGTATCGGGTTTGCACGATGCGGGTAACTCGCGATTCGTCGTTTAGATAACACGTGCGTATAAGCTAAGAGGCTCCGATGGGGATGCGAATTTGATTAAACAGTTGCTATACACGCAATCTGATCTTGAAGTTTAGTGTAGACGTCGATCCATGCAGTGTAACATTATTTTCGTATACCACTCTAACGTCAGAATCCCAAGTTTGATATGATTTTCCGGCGCTCGTGGTATAAAATTGGGTTTGAGACTATAGTATAATGAGAAATTTCTTTTACCTCGTGTGACGTTTTTTGCTCGAGTGAAGCGACATTTCCGCATCCAGGTCGAAAATAACTAATTTCAATATGAATACTTATACTTAGTCCCTTTAGAAATTGTGCGATGGGCTATATGTGCAGGCGCGATGCTCTGGCGAGGGAAACTGAGGGGGACAGCCCGTCGCGCGTTGCTTGAATTATTTAGTCTTCTTTTTTGCGCCTATTATAGTATGCACAGGTGCATCCTTAATTAATCTCTTCGCGCGTCTATTATTCATCGAGCTCGCTGTAACGTCGTTGAGCAAGAATGCCGCTTTCGTTGGAGAAAAAATTCGGTCGCATTTGGGATGTTGCCTCGAGATGCCGCACGATATGCAAGCATATGATAATTTAACAACGCGGTTGCCGCTGCCGCCTCCGCTTCGGGAATATGGCACAGTGAAAATTTAAAACGGAGATAAGCGAATTATACGCGTTGTTTTAACAACGCTTTTCCCAAACGAGGTAAGGGAACGTCTGTTCTATATATACCCGATTGGATAACAAAATTAAATAGCGAGAATATCGCGAGTTTGATGTAATTTACGAGATATGCTATAACTACGCATTCTGTGATGGTATTAGAAAAAACTACGATTTATCAGCTGTCATATTAAAAAAACAAAAAACAAAGAAACGAAATCGAGACAAAATATTCTCTTTCAAACCAGATTAAGGACTCACTGACATATTCTCAATTCAATATTACATAACAAAACTACCAACAATAAGCGAACTGCGGTATTTAGAGAATTTTAGTTAAATATTAAGGTAAAATCTACACAGTCGTCGATAAAATCTCCCTTCGGCGCCATTCTCTTTCGGTCTCTGCCACCGTGCAACGTTCAATTAAGCACTTAAGTTCGTCCCGATGTAATCTTTTATCCATTTCAATCACGCTAATTGAAGTGGATGTTTCGGATCCGCGCACAGTGAAAATTCACGCGTGCATCATCCTTTCATATCTCCGCGCAGCTGATATACACTCGGAAAGTGATGAAGTTTATTTTGTATGTGATAAATCGAGTGGTTTAGAAAAAAAAGTTAAAATTATTTATAAAAAAAAAGGAGTAAAAATGTTAACTTCATTTGCAGTAAAAATCGCATTATAATTAAAAATGTAGTTTCCGCTAGATTTCCTTTTCCCTTTGTTTTAAAAACCGAGAGAGAGAGAGATCGGGCGCTTCACAATCTCGTCTGCATAAACGCCGAGGTATTATTCTCATTAAAAGCAAGCCGGACTGCTTTATTTTCCTAGCCCACTTTTAATTTTGGGCGGAAGGTGTGTGCACACGCGATATTCAACTCGCGTTATGATGCGACGAAGGATGAAGAGTTCTTACGAAACTTGCTGTATATGTACGTTCGAGGGAGTGCTTTATCTTTCATTAACGGCGCATAGTGCACGGTGAATTGTTGTTAGTATACTAAATCCGAAGACCGAATAAATAACGTGTAAAATCAGCATTTTTACGAACGCACTGATATATATCGACGAAGTGCAGTAAAACTTAACGTCGTCGATATTTCAGCGCGATTACTCGCGATAATGAAAACTCCGCGAGAATGAAATTTCACGGGAATACAGGGATTTTCAATAACCGTCGGCGCATCATTTCGACGCCTTTGCCGCACGGAAAATTCACCAATAAATTCTTAACCATCTTTCCGCGCAACTCTCATCGGCCGAGCAAATAAGCGCGCGCGCACGCGTGCGAAACTCGTCAAATATTGAAATTCCCCGCGCGGCGCCGATTTTCCCGCGGTAATAAACGTCGAGACTTCGCTCACGCGCGCGCGCAACACTCGTGATAAATTTTGCGTATTCAATTTTGCGAGAGCACATTTCATTTTGCTTGCGTCTGCGCTAGCTTTCTTGCATGAAGCGGGCGCGCTCGGCTCTCTAAAACGTTCTATATACTCGGCAATTGGACTTCCCGACGCGAGAATACGATATTGGGTATACGTGGATCAGATCCAAAGGGGAGGAACGGAGAGGTCGGATCGAGACTCTGTCGCGTGTATCTTTTCGGTTATAAGATTAGATGGAAGTGTAAAGGAAACTTAATCTTTTTACGCACATAAAGTTACACTCGAACGAACATTATAATATTCATGCTTCTTGTATAATTAACGGCAGGCTTTAGCTATAGTCATTTAGCTGATGTACGGGTGAATCGGCTGCATTATTTGCTGAAAAGCCGTATTTTGAAATTTGTATAGCTATATGCACATAGTGGTTTCCACTGAAATACACATATGCTCGGTTATTCGAATAAACATGTATATTATATATAAGCCAGAAAATATTGATCCGCTCGCATGCAAACCATATAGCTCTTCTAAATAATACGTGAACGCATGTAATCGCGAAAGCATCAAACATATATAGTAAATATACAAAGCATCTAATCACACGTGTTTTTGAGACTACAACACACATGAGTTCAGTCAGTAACAGCGACAGAGAGAGAAATAGAAAGAGATTGGCGTTACAGATTTCGTCGTCCACCTACGGCTATACTCTTTCTCTCTCTCTGAGTTACTCGCTTTTTACAATCCGCGCGTCCACATGCAGCGCAACGGTAGATCCGCGAGGGGGCGAATTGCAAAATAGCGCGTTTCTGCTTGCGTCAAAATGCGAAATTGCAGGCCGCACGCGGTGCCCCTAATGAGAGTCGATTTGCGCGTGCGCGCGCTCTTCTTCTTCGTCTTGGATGTCGGCGGGCTTGATGGGTTTTGCATTCGCGACGAGCGCGGAGAACGTATTTATCGTCGACTTTTCGACTTTGAGCTTGGGAATTTAGCTTTAAAAATAAAATGCCAACTATACGGTTATTATTGCTCAATAGTAGACTTGTAACGGAATTTCATACCTTACATGGCAAAACGGATATTTCCGTTCATCGGGAATCGTTTTGTAGTACTAATTTTAAATACCGAATTCATTTTCCGAGAAGTGAAATATCAGAATTATAAGGAATGAAAAAGCACGGTATCGATATAGATAGAAAGCTTTTTCAATCCAATATCTTGTCGACGAAAATCCTTAACTGAAGAAATGAAATCTATTTCGCGCAGTTATATTACATAATTGGCTTTTATTTCTGAATCTCGCAGCTTTTGGTATCTTTTTATTTTATACTCATAAGCTCAAGAAAATCATATATAAATATAACTTACATTATAAACCATAGTGTAATGAAACGACCCTCCGACCTCGCAATCAACCCCATCACTCGTTACACATTCAATAACATTCACGGCTCTCTGCTCGTTATCTTCCAGACGCTCGCGCTATCGACGATCCTGCTAGCGGCCCTGGCTGCGTCACCGCTGGTCCTGGCCGAGCCGCCAGTCAATCAGTACCTGCCCCCAGATCAGCTGTACGGTCCGCCACGGCCTGGCGGCGGCAACCGCCCCGGTGGACAATTCTCCGGCGGTCCGGGCTCCAATTTCGGCGGCGGTAACGCCGGCTCCAACCAGTACCTACCGCCCAATCAGCAGTACGGACCGCCCGGCGCCGGTTCCGGCGGATACGACGACGGTGCTAACAACGTGAGTATATATACATATATACAGACGTGTGCCGATGCGGCTGCGTTTATTTTCGCGGGGGTAGGGTTGCGGTCGCTGCTGGCCAGCATGGGGCAAGTGTAGTTTGACAGACAGATTTGCGGGAAAGTGCGGAGCTTGTAACGAGGGTGATGAGGCTTTTTTGGGAACGGTCATGCAGCGAATGCAGCCGCGTAATGGATGATAAACATTCGCTTGTTTGATTTGACATTGTTGCCGATATGTATAATAGGGTGGTCGGATGAAGGTTTAGATTTCTGCAGCTGGGTTGAAAAGGGAAAATGGGTGTGACAAAAAAAAAATTTTTTTTGCAATGAAATTTATTAACGTAATAATGCGTGCGGGTTGCAGTTGACGTATACACTTTAATATCGCGAGAGAACAAGCCGCACTATAGGTCGCTGCGGACAGTTATTGCGCGCGCGTGTGTTTTCATTCATCTTTTTTTATTAAAAATTGTATCGGGAGAGGTGCTGAATTCCGGGGAGCTTTGGAAAGGAGATAATAGTAAATTAATTGAAAAAATGCTGGAATACGAATTCTTTTATCCCTGGATTCTTTTGGTATATTAAATTTGTATTATATATACTTTTAATCAAGTGAAGGCTCTAAAGTTTCTCCTTTGACGCTCTTTTATCGAAATACTAATTACTTTGTTACGGATGAACGCTCGTATATAATTAATATAATGGATGAAAGATAGTAAAATTATAAAATATTGGTTCGGATTAAGATTTTCTAACGGTACTTTTATTGTTTCATTTATGGACTTATCGTAACAACGGAAGTAAGAGGATGCCGAAGCATATATGGAATAACATATTTATCGACATTCTCGTATTTTCCAATGGTTGTATTCAATGCTTCTTTTTCAATTTTATTCATTCATCATCTTTGTCATCCGGTGTTCGTTAGCCTGGACGACTGCGATAACTTTAAATAACTAAAAGCTGAATCTACAATGTATATAACATTCGATAAAGGAATCTGAAATTATCTCCGATATCCTCTTAAATAAACCGCGCGGATGTAGCAATTCTGTTAATCCAACCTAATTCCTTTCGCCACGTATAAAATGCAATGCGACAATTGACTCAACTCATTTATCTTTCCATATCTGAAATCCTCAACAAAAGAAAGAAAAAAAGCGAAATAATGAAAACATGAAAAATTTTTTAATCACTCCACAGGCACCGGCAAAATACGAGTTTGAGTACACGGTGAACGACCCGCCCTCCGGCAACGACTTCGGTCACAAGGAATCTCGCGACGGCGACATCACGCGCGGCGTCTACTTTGTCCTGCTTCCCGACGGTCGCCGCCAGATGGTCGAGTACGAAGCTGATCAGGACGGTTACAGGCCCAAGGTCACCTACATGCAAGTCGGTGGTGGCTCCGAAGGCGGCGGCTACCCCGGCGCTGGCGGTCCCGGAGGCTATCCTAGCGGTGGACCCGGCGGATACCCCGGTAGCGGAGCTGGAGGATACCCAAGCGGTGGTGGCGGCGGCGGCCAGGGAGGTTATCGTTATTAGAATCGACAAGTTTGCGAATATTAACGGCCAGTTCTAGGAGCTTTTCTCGAGTATAATCGATGCGTTTGGTTATTGGTGGGATTCGGAATGGTATACTCTAATGTGTTCATGGGAAAATTTTTCGTTCTATTTTCTTCATTATAGCTTTGTTGAATATTTTAAAGATTCCCCATATACTTATTTATTTATTCGCGTATAGCGGAGTACGGGGTTGTGGGCGGTTTAGAAGAATGTCGATAACAGCGGAGGACGCGCGAGGGAACAAATGTTGTAACAATTTCTTATACGAATGCATGCTAATGGTGGTAAATGGAATTTCACAATAGGCGATTTTTTTATAGCTTTTGCGGAGAATTCGTATTATTGCGCAACCCTGTCATTATTGGTCAATATACGCATTATATATTGATAGACGACACCATTGCTATAAACACGGTCCAATATAACGCATTCTCCTCAAATTCCAGGCAAATTTGCCATCATTATAGCGACAATTTGACATTCATCCGTAGCCCCGCGAATCGAAGAATGGAGGAGAAAACGCACGACGGAACAGTTCCACCAGTGCAAACGTGATCGATTATATACGAGAATATAGCTCGCGATAATACACATAGTTACCAGCGGAATTTCTATAACCAATGATCGGGAGAAATTGTACAAAAAAGCGACGTCGACTTTGCCGCTAAATTTGTCGTACACACGCAAGAGCCGACGTTTGCTGCAAAAAGTGCACGCGCGTCTATCATTACTGCACACGGCTCTCGAGCGCCGCGTACCTCATAATCGCGGACGCGACGCGCGAGAGAACAAAGTAAGGATAATATCGAAATCAACGCGAGAGATATATATATATGTTATACAACATAAATATACATTCGTAACAAAACGAGTTAATATATCTTGTTAAAATACTCATATTTTTTTTTATATATAAATACAGATTTATACGTATACCACAGATATATATGATGATACTCTCTCTCTGCCTCAACGCGAGACAGCGCGGCGGCACGCGCCGTCTCCGCTCTGTAACATAGCTCATTGTGCTAATATATATATATATATATTCATACATTCATACATATTATAAAAATAAATATACACACACATCGTAATGTGTGATGATGAAATAACCATATATATACGTGCGTGTATCCGACTGTATAGCGATACACATATACATACAGCATATAGCATGAAGAAGAAAAAAAAATGTGAAAAAAAAAAAATAAGACGAAGAGTTCGAGAGGATGGTCCCCCACCGCTAGAGGCCACGGAGGATCGCTTAGCGAGTATATATAGTATAGTTGCATTTATGTACCACGCATCACCTCCGCGCACACGTGTAACACACTCATGTACCCCCCCGTGTACTACTCTCATTTTGTATCGTGTTTGTACAATATAATAATTTTAAAGCTGAAAAAAAGGTGCCGCTCTGCAGGCTTGTTTGAATTTATTTTCGTCAGTTGCCCAACATATCCTCTCCACTTGTGCACGTCGCACGCCTCCCGCCGGGTAAATGGCTCTCTACTCTCGCACACCTTTCTCTCTCTCTCTCTATACACATAATACCACACAGGCCCAATTTCGCCAAAGACGGACTGGCAATTTCGAGGATCGATCGGAGGGGGGAGACATCGGATAGAAGCAATCACTGCGCTATGTACGTTGCGGCAAGCTCGAGTTGCGCAAATTGAAATATACAAATCGCGCGCGGCACCGCGATATTGGATTATAAGAGCGCGCGTGCATAAACATTGCGCCGATGCTTATCGGCCGCGCGCGGTCTTTGTAATGCGGGATCTCTAAGAGAGAGAGAGAGAGAGAACTAAGAGAAAGAGGAAAACTTATTGGGACGATGACGATTTTCGTGGATGAAGCTGGCAGGCGATAGTTTTGGGAGAGATATGGCTGATGGGAAAGCGCGCGCGATCGCGGCTGGGAATGTTAGGGGGCTGACTGATGGAGTAGCGCTCATGAGGCGAGCGCGTATATAGTTGTATAACATAGGATTTCGTGTGCATTTGCGCGGTGCAGTAATGTATGCCTGTATTACAGAGTTATCGACTGCTACTGATTACTGCATTTAGAAGCCATTATCGAATTGCTCACCGGTTAATTTCATTGCAGGATTATAATTCAATATTTTGTTGGAAAAGTTAATATGATAGTATACCCATATAGCTTATTGTTATAATATACTTACAGTATAAATATGCTCCTTTGGAATTTTTAGTTTAAATTGTAATGTGAAAAATATTATTTTGAGTTTTCAAATTTGATCGTGAATGGAATTTTCTGCTGGATTCGTAGTTTGTAAAAAATAGTGTAATTTGCATTAAAGTTATCGTAGCATGAAGCTGCGCACTCCGCTAATATACGCATATTATAGCAGCTTATCGCGACGCAATTGCGCATGCTTTAATAATCGTTAAACATTCTCATAATAATTACATTTTTTTATTACATTTTTTTTACATTTACGTAGAAATGCATATAAAACTTATGAATTTGTTACTATACTTTTTTGTAATTTTTCCTAGTAAAAGGTGTTAAGAATACAGTAATAATTTTCCTCTTCGTAGTCTCTGACCGTATTTAAAGTTTTTTGTTCTAAAACTTTTTCTCTGCGTAAAATTGATATTGAAACAACTATTAAAATTTTTAAATGATCATGATCGACTATTATTGTAATTTATGTTTTTATATTGTGCAATTCATTTTATGATTATTTTACAAAGTAAATTAAAAACAAAATATTCTCTCTCTTAAAAGAATGATGACAGAAATGTCAAGCCGAAATAAAACCTTCGCGTTATGGTTAAGGGAGTCATAGACCTAAAATAGCCTTTGAAGTCAAAATCACCTAAAAAAATGTATTAAAATATAATTAGTTATATATACTAATAATATATTATAATAATAGGCACAATTTCCGATAAAATGTCCCGAAATCTAATCTGTAGACCAATTTTACTCAGGGATACTGCATTGCCAAGAATTTTTCTTTGATACAGCTTTTTGAAAAAAGTACTTATTTGATAAATTTTCAAAGTAATTGCAAAAGTCGCATAATTCAAATATAAGAATTAATCAAAATATAAATAGTTGAAACTTATTATTTAGCAAATAAAAATTATGCACGCGTGATCTTTCTAGTGTACATAGAAGTCGTATATCAAAC
>UXGD01003601.1:0-19783 GCA_900474315.1 Torymus auratus | reverse complement strand
GTCTATAAATTAAATAACTAAAATCAATACTGATACACGAAACTGCTATTACTCACCAGTACTCGTTGCTATTTAACATGATTCGTTTTTTTTCACCCTCTAAATTTTCTTATTAATCTTGTTTCTTCTCTTACTGTTTTCACAACCTCATATATTTTATTAGAATATATATCACTGTATATATCAAGTGGAAAGTAAACTTTTAATTGCGAATTTTGACGAACTATTTCCTTTTTTATATGAGTGGTAAGACACTTATCCAGATTTTAAAATTTTTAAACACGTAGCTTGTTGGATGTTTTTCATGATGTACTCAAATCAACTAAATAATTAACGTGGTAAGACTATTGACACAATTAATTTTTTAAGCATTCATTATGTTGATTTATATCACTTAAAATTATCTGTAGCTAAAACCCCCCTTTGTACAAGAATTATTGCGATAAAATAACGAATTCGAGCTCTATAAGTATTACCATATTTACTTCTAGGTTTATTTTATTGATTAACGGTTAATTTTATACGCATCTTGTTTTTGTAAGCAAACACAAAAACGAGCGTGCGCAAAGCGCGTTTTATTGATCTCTAGATACCATACTAAAAAGATATATTGTGTGTTCAAGTTCGCAACATCGTCCCACTTCCCTATCGTGAAAATAAAAGTTTCATCTTGAGTGCATTTGTAAATTCAGCATATTTTACATCATTGCAAAAGTTTGACCATTTTATTTATCATGTTATTGGCCCAATATTAGCTCAGTATTCTTACTAGTGCCATAACTGGGTCGGTATTGTACGAATAGGATAATTTTTTGTTTTTCTGTACAATATTAATGTATAATCTAGAAAATTTTAACTCTATACTGAATTAAAGACCAATAATAACAAGGTGATACGAGATCTTCAACATCCCACCACCTACAACCATTACCAATTTATTAGATTAGAAACTACTTTGGTAGAAATAGTCACCAACCGTTCACCGTTCGTTCACCAAATCGTAAAGGTTTGGTCAACTGTTTAACCAATGGTTGGTTATAAATACAGTTTATTCCGTTACGGAATAATCCTTGAGGTTCGTCAAAGAATGCTGAATTTTAAAAATCACGAAAGAAGACAATTTATATAAGTAATTTATCATTCGAATAAAATATACAATTAGGTTTGAGGAAAACAAATGTAAAACAAAATGTTAAATCTGGAAAAAAGGCCTCAAACTGCCTCAGTAAGACTTCTACGAGACCTTTACTTTAAACTTCCGCCGGATGTATCCTAAATATTTTTTCACACGCAGGTAACGTCCTGTTGTCATTATAAATATGAGAGATTTTTATAATATGATATAGAATTCTAATGTACTTATAATGATGATAAAATCTGCAATGCTGTATTATCTCTGTTTCCTGGGTCAACTATCAGATTCAACATTTTTGTTATGCATATAACTAACAAAAAGCTCCATACTCCATTCACCGTCCTCATTATACTCTAAAGTTAAAATCGCACTTTAGGCTCGATCCTGTTGTACTCCGCCTCTACCATCCCTTTTATTTTTCAGTCACCTTCTTACCCTCTTCACACACACACACACGCACATACACCCTCTTTCAGTCCCTTTTTGGCTTTTTGTCTGTCCCTCACGTTCTTTTCCATTCGTGCTTGCTTTCATACCACCTACCCGCCACGACGACTTTTTTCCGCTCCTTTACTTTATACCTTCTGCCTGTCTGCTTTATTTTCGTCTCCCCCTTCCTTTCTTTCTCATTCTCTTTCTTTCTCTTTGAGTTTTCTGACCACAGGTATATCACACTTGCGCCACTTTTTATCGTTTTTTATGTTCTCTTTTAAATGTAAATTTTAGGAATATACATAGAAAAATTTGTATTACGTCGAGCTGCGAAAAGATAAAAAGGAGTAATAAAAAATAAAAATTTAAGTGGTTAGGTTACAAAGTAAGGTAGATGATATCTTTTTAATCTTTGATATCTTTTTAATCTTTTAGTTTTTTAATTTCGTCATCACCTTCTTAAATACTCTTCTCCTGAAGTAGTTATTTCGAAGAAATTGTAGTAACTTATCGCGTTAACGCGTCCCTTTCCGCTTCCTAATCATTAGACGTTGTATCACAAAACTATAGCAAACTAACAGCAAACTATAAGCAAACTATAAGCAAAATAGCAATTTCAAGTTTCTAAGTATTTGCGAGATTACAATTGAAAATTGTTCATAAGTAATAATATATAAGTTACAACTCACCCTGAACACATTTTATAGATTGTTTTACTTTTAGCAGCAAACTTTACATGTATAATAATTGTTAAGATAGATGTGATGATGCAATACGAAAAAGTACTATTAATAGAAGTAAAAGTATAATTTCTGGTATCAAAATAAGTACATTTCAAACTATTTTTATTTTACTAAACATTTATTTCGCTTGTACCTTGGGATTGTTTGGGAAATGGATCTTAACTGGGCTTCGAGAGTTAATTTCTGGTGTTTAAAAATAAAGCACCGGTAATTCAGTAGTTCTCTTTTTCTTTTTCTCAACATGTGAGCTACCCAATCTTAAGCATACCTGAAGTCGTTGAAAAATGGTGTCTCTTTTGTTGACTATAATATTTTAAGTTATAAGCAGCGTAAGGAAGATAGTATAAGAAAATAATTAAAAGTATATATCCCACTAAAATTTTTAAAAAAAGGAAAATTTTTTAAAGTTTTCTTGCACTGTCTTATATTGCTTAGCTTATAGCTTCATGATAATATTTTTCGCTCGTATTTATATTTAAACATAATTTTTCAACTAAATAACGTATATTCAAGATTAGATAGCCCAATTTCGAGCCCATATTTCAAGAAAAATATAAGAACTAATTACCAGTACTAGAGTTTATTTTTGGATACAAAAAATTATCTCTCAAAGCCCCGTTAAGATCTTTTTCTCAAAGGTTGTGCACTTTCCTCGTTATTATATAGTCACTTATGTATAATTTATTCTCTTATTTCTAAAGAATGCTTCTCCACTGACATCTTATTAACCAGAAATTAACCTTCTCAAAAAAGTTCATCCCATTTAAATATTAACTTACCGTGCAGTAAGATTAATTCAGTTGCCCTCGAAGAGTTCATGAAAAATTCATACCCCCGGGCACAGTCGCGCACAACTCGCAAGAGCGAGCGACTTTAGAGACGCAAGAAAATCTCAACATTAATTTCAGGTCCCCACAGCACTCGCCTTGTCTTCAGAACACTCCCTGTTCACTTCCCGTGCATATCTTTCTCTCGGCGGAAGCAGCATCAGCAGCAGTAGCTCTTTTCTCTTCCGGCCCCCATTCAGCAGCCTCGATTATCCATCCCCTCGCTCAGTGGCGGCAATTGTTCCATCTTCCTTCCCCTCTCTCGCTTCGTTCGTTCTCGCCATTGCACGGCTTGTAGGTGTGCGCGTGTGTTCTTCCTCTCCCAGTGTCAAGGTTGGGTCAGCCGAGCCATGGGAAGACAGGGGGAGACTTCGATAGGCTGCGTAAGAGTGATAAAGGGTCTAGCCTCGAAGCCAACGATGCCTGTGACTCCTTCGATGTCGCAGAGTCGCGCGAAAGGGGATTGTGCGGAGGCAGTAAAATGAGCACTCACGCATTGGCGCGAAAAGCGCCATTAAAATTCAACGTTGTAAGTAGATCATCAAAGATGTGCTCATGTCGTTGCTTTAGTAACAAATTCTTGTCGCGGAAACTAGTTTCTAACTTATAGATAGAACGTAAAAATACATGAATCGTGTAGCAAAACATTTAAAAACAATCCCGAAACGTTACTACTATGCTTAATTAGATTTAGACTTATATTAATTTTATCCCTGATACAAATTCATTTACTCAAAATGGCAAGCAATTAAGAAAATAGATACAAGAGCTGTTTCGATTCCCTGATAATCTCATCACTTTTCAAGGCGAAAATACTATTTTTTTAATTATTAGGTCGAAAAAATAAATGCCAACAAAAAATACTTTATACACAACTTATTTGGCAGGTATTGAATAGTCGTTTCATCGGACATTTTTACTCACTATCGCGCATAAGAATGAAAATTAAAAAATTTGCTCAAAAAGTTCGTGCATACATGCGTTAATAAAATACGGCCTTCATACAGCACGATATTTTATAGCAATGTGTCATATTTAAGCAGTATAGTAGTGAGGGTGACTGTAAGTATTAGGTGTGGGTAGAGAAAATGGGATAGGGAAAGCATATGAGGGAAGGGCTCTCTGGATAAATTTGGAAAGGAAATGGTTATAAGAGTGGCACACGGCCTTTCAGTCAGGATAGAGAAGGCTCGAGTTTCCTAGAATTTCGGGGATTACCATCCACCACTGTGCGTATACACGTCGAGACTCTATCTCATAAAATATAGATTTTTGTGGGCGCAGCTCGTTTTCAGCAAGTTTCCGGGTATCACGAGTACGTAGAGCGGTTAATTTTCTCGCGGAAACATCATAATTCATCGAATTTCGTTTCATAATTTTCGGCGAGTGTACACTACTAGCAGAGTGCAGAATTGGCTTCAACTTTGGAAAATATTTGCGGATATTAAAATATGACGAAATTCTATGAGTACGTTCTGCCGATGTCAAAAAACGAATCAGAGGCATCTCTGCTTTGACCGTCTGAACTCAGGATTAGAAACATGTTTGTTTTCTTGCGTAATTTATAAGATGCTCAATCTACATCTGAAACCAATTCACATAATGCACAGGTCCGCAAAAAAAATGTCAGGCTCGACAAAAAAAACACGCTTTCTAACGTATATTGAGGTGCTGAAAGGTGTTCAGATAATCTCGTTAGGGTAAGCCATTCCTTGGTTTGCAGGATTTTCGGATAATAAAGCGATATCCTGGAAAAACCCCTATTTTCACTTCAGATTTGGATTTAACACCTCAAAATACGTAATAAAAAACATGTTTCTCATTCTGAGTTCAGAGACGATTTTTGTTTTTGGGCTTGTGTTATGTTATAACTTTTATAATGCAAAGTTGGTAATAAATGTTTGAGAAATGAAATAAGCTTTTGAAATTCAAAATTGAATAAACAATAAAAAAATTGGTAAAGTCGGCATTTTTCGGGTCACAAAATATTTCGTGAATGAATTTAATATTCCTTCGTCATAATTTATTATTATTTTGTTATTCTATTTTTTTACATTTATATTTGGATATAAACAGAATTTATTTTCTCAAAATAATATAATAAGAATAATATTAATTGGAGAATGAAAAGAGAACTTTTTAAAATGAAAAAATTTTGTATAAATACGTAATTAGTCGCTTGAATAAAATATATCTATTACATAATATTAAATCAATCTTTATTGATAACATATACATATTAGAATGTGAAAATTTATATCATATAGATATTTACATAATTACAGTTCAGCACCATTACATTGGGTCAGTCAACCAAACCCACTTAAATATATTTAAATAACTTTTAGGAACATAAATTTAATAAATTTGTCTGAAATAAATTAGACTTATTAATCTTGTAAGTATATGTTTCTTATCTGTTAGTTTAGCATGGTACTGTTAAATATATAGTATTTATTTCTTTATTTTATTAGACAGACTGAAACGCTTTGTACAAAACATCAATACAGGTGGTTGGATTACAAAGTTGCTTATCATAAAGTAGTAAACATATAATCTTTTAATATTTAGTAAAAAGACTTAAAGAGCGAATCGCAGTAATGTGAGAAGGGAGGACGTCCCATGCCCGTTTTAAACGATTAATAGTAGAGTATGTACAGGCAACGTCAAAGAACATTTTTATGAAGTTTAAATTAAGCACAGAGCAATGATAATGTAAATGAAACCCGCCACGACTGACAGGGGTATTGAAATTAACATAAATCATGGCAATAATAAGAACGAAAGGTAAACTGCAAAGATTCTGGAAATGAGGTAGTTTAGCAATGGCTTCTCAGGCGAAGAATTAAGGCGAAGGGCGCATTCCATACCTCCACGTGTATACATAACTGTTTTCCACGAGCGCGGAAAACCGAAGTACAACTGCACCAGCACGCGGCAGGAATGCTCAGGGACGCGAATGCGAGTGCGCGAAAACAAGAGGAATGGGAGACGAGGGAGAGCGGAGAAAGCTGCAGAACGCACTTAGCACGGACCGCGATGAATTTCAGATGTAATAGGAATTTATCGCGCGGCGCGCATTTGCATGGAATGAGAGCGAGGGAGAGGGAGCTTTGAAATTCCCGGAAGTTGATTATTTAGACGGCGGGCAACAACAACGGGGATTAAGGTCAGGAAATATTTTCTTTCGCGGACACCAAGCCAATTTCGCTCGACGCTGCGACGGCGCAGATAGAGAGATGCGCGACTATACTTTTGCTCCGAATTATGTTTTTAGAAGTTTTCAATTTAACTTAGCAGAATAAGTGTGACTCGGTTCAACTATGGATGGGCTCACGAGGACTTTTATGGAGGGAAAGAGCCGCGGTGTGTTGATAAGATTCCTCATCGATTAGCAAAAAACATATAGCGAGGTCGACTTTTGTTTCGATACAGCGTGTGATACCCGGCACGTGAAGAAGATGGATATTTATTTATAAACCCAAGGTCAGAGCTTTCGGTGATTATTCACACGCGATATCATCACTCTTCGTTGAGTTTAATAAATAAAAATAGTCGATTGCTACACATAAGTATAATTATCACTCAAAGTATATATATTACAATTTTATTGATTATAGTCAACGCATTTTCAAGACGGCCGTTGAAAATACCTGTCTGTATGTAAATTACAGCTAATACAAAAACCCCGATAGAAATGTTAAACAACGTTTGGAGAAATGTTTGTCAATTTTTAAATTAAAAACGTCACACCATGATTAAGTTGCTACAGTCTTGCTTGGAAAGATAATTACAATTTTAAATATAGTTTTAATTAAATTTCAATATTAATTTTAAGTAGAAATGCCTGCATTTGATTACCATGCTAACCAACAAAGTTTAATAATTATTTTCTACCAGGAAAGTTTTATTTTAAAATGTAATTATTATGCATAACACTCTGTTACAGATTCATTCATTGTAAAAACTGGTAAAATTTCAAGATAATATTCCAAAAATTCTTTGAAATGGCATTAAAATAAAAATTTGAAATTTTGTTCGATTTCTATCGTAATTTTATTCAAATATCGTTAGAAACGTCGAAATATCGATTTAAAACTGATATTGGCTTAGTAGATAAAAGCTCGATATTCAATACCAAGATATCTTGAATTCAAATTTCTAGCAAGAAACCTCTCTCTCAATTTTCTAATTCTCGTGGTTTGAACTCTATTTCAAACTGAAACGCCAGTTACAAACAGATACTGTTTACGAAGGTTCATTTATCATGGCTGTTGCTGCTACGCTCGAGCAAGCGAAATTCGCGCGAGCCATCCAATCTCTCGTCGATGAATTATTTAATCCAAATAAGTTTGGAAAATCCGTGTTAGTATTTTATTTTCGTAACGGCCTAAAAAGTGCAAGTGAGCCACGCCATTTGAAGGATACGCAGAGTATATAGCCCAGAAAATTGTTCAATTACCGCGACAGCCCTTCGTCTTAGTATGGCATCCAAAATCAGTCGCTCAGTGTGTCTGTCTACGTTCACGCAGCAGTGGCAGCTACTCTACTACCGAGTAATTTCCTTGATTAAGGCTTTCATTGTGCGAGAGCAACCCTTTTACGTGCGCGCGGGCGCGCGCTTCCCCGCTGGGTGCGTCGCTCGACTCGTTTGCACGGGAGAACTAGCATACACCCTAGAGGGGAGAAAAAACGCTGTGCAAGCGTAGGCGTCTAACGGACTGAATAATCGGGCCGCGTACCGTGTAATGCATAGCTGCAAAAAGTATTAAGAAAGTCAATTTCTCGTTCAAATTTAATTATGTGCTTTATTTTTTCCCCGCTGCCCATTTCACACCCGTGGGCAATTCATTTTTATTTAATAGCATGAAAAGTCTTTCTTACTTTATTCATTTATTACAATTTATTTTATAAAATATGTTAATTTTTAGGATAATTCCAATTATAAGTCTAGTGCAATACGAGCTGATTATTTTAATAGTAAATGGACTGTGATAGGGGCGGTAAATGAATATTATGCTACATAAATTCATTAAAATAAATGGTGTAAGAGAGTATTTACAGCGTTTATTTACGTTAACGTTTAAATGTTTCAAATAAATGAAAGCATCGAAACCGTAGAAATTTACAAATAATTAGCTGAGCAAGGTTATAATTCGTATTATTTATTATACAATAAAAGCTAAAAGCGACCTATGTTTTATAATAAACACGCAAATGGCAAAATATGGCTTTAGAAATGTACGTTTTGAAAGGTCTTTTGGCTTTACTCATTGTGCTATTCAGTGAGCTGTATTCTCCGGAAATGTACCACTTGGAAATTGTTCTTCTATGGCATTGTTAGTTCATTTAAAATATAAACCGTGATTATTAACAATACTTCGTCAGAAGTTTTCTTACTAGAAATGTTAATCACAAATTACCTATTTATTAGCTAACTTTATGGTTAAAAATATTCTTCTTTTATTCAGTAATTATGTACTAATTAAAAGACAAATTTGTTACTTACATTCGACAACATTAACATTTTAACTAATAGTAACCCATTGAGATACATTATATCATTGTTACATATTGATTTTTGTTAAAAATACTTCTATTTAATTGCCACATTAACTATAAAATATCGATATTTTTCTACCAGGGTTGACTTTTAAATATATAAGATGGAATAATTTTATGTATATTTATTTTTGTTGTTTTCACATCAGAAGAAATATTTTTTAGAATTGAAAAATATACTAGTTATTGTAAAAAGATTCTTTTCCCCTACACAGCTTTTTTGTCCTTGTTTTTCTATGAAAATGTCACTTTGTAGATACTTTTTTCAATCCATCTTTACTTTTTCTAAATTCTGGTCTACCTTTGATTTATTTCCAATTTATTTTTTGCCTACATATAAAGCATTTTTGGATTAATCTTGTGGAAAAAATACCTATATTAATTGTAACTGATCGCTATTATAAATTAACTATGGTAAAGAAGTTGATAAACGTCATAATCTGTCATAATCACAAAAAAGACATTCTTTTATCGTAACGTTATATAATTACTTAAAAACTAATTATAACATCATTTCTCTTATGCTTTTATAAATATTTTAAAATAAAGCAATGATCAATTAATTATACTTTTCTATGTGTTTGTTTTTACACGTGCAACATACGGTGTAGTACGAGTAAAGGACTCGGTGTCGTTTTCGTAAGAAACAATATACCGTCGGAGTAAAAAATGCTGTTTACGAAATTACAAACTGCAGTTTGTCAAGTAAAATTATATTTTTTTACTTTATCTAAGTTTTTGCTTGATTTTAAAGTACATATAGCAAAATTAGTATATTATTATTAGTACAGCAATTATCAATCTCTTTCATAAAATATGAAATAAATGATAGTGAGTATTCACAAAAAATGTTATCATTGTTTTCAAATTGTTTACTATAACCAGAGTGGATAATAATAGGAAATTAATATCTTTGTGGGTCAGTAGGTTCTTGCATCTGTTTTTTGTTGTCAAAAATAAGTCTACACGCGCGTTTTCACTAACGTCGCTGCTAATACTGGCACAGCAGCGGCGGCAGCGGCAGCTTTCAGGCATTATTCGCGATAAAAAAGGAACAATTTTTTGCCTCGCGGAACAGGGACGAGCAAATGCCAAAAGCGGAAAATTCATGATCGCGCGGTTACGACCTGATACGGGCGCACCGCGGGGGGTGACGTTTGAATTGGGTCGTGCAGCTCGCTCGCGCACAGCCGAGATTTGCCCGGCACTATCGAGACGATTTACTTTAATATCGAATTCCGCTGCGTGCTGCGTACTCGTGCGGATATTAGACTTTCGACGATTGAATTAACCGGCGCAGAAGAGCACTCGCCGTTGCGTTACGTCAATTCTCGGTTCTTTCGGTAATTCTAGAGAGAGAAAGAGGAAAAAAAAACAAATAAAAGAGACACATTCGCGGTTTTCAAAGGAGCTCTTCTCGTGCTTAAGCGGTCGCTTCAAAAGGTTAAAAGCGCGCCCTGTCCGCTTTCAGCGCCGTCGAGACTCTTGCCAGTGATGTAAGCGCCAGTCCGCGCGCTCGGCGGATCCGCGGAAGGCCGCACCGCGCCGAGTTTTCTTAGCCGCTCTCAAAGAGCAGCCAGCGCTTTTTTATATACACATATATACCCACACCAGCGGCACTAATCGCAGAAGTGTCTTCCATTGTCTAGCTCTCTCCCTTTCTCGTACTTCGTCCGTCCTTTAACCTGTAACAAGTGACGAAAAAAATCTCGCTCACTCATACTTATATATGCACTAGCATATACATATACATGCAGTCGAAGATTGTATCGCGCGAGGAAGGGTCGACGCTCAAAGACGGAAATGAAAAAGCGTATAGGGTTGCGTGGGAGGTAGCGGTGCGCCGGCACAGTGCCGGCACGCGCGGAAGTGGGCCGACCTTGTTTCCTGAAAAGTAATCTAGACGTCAGGTCGCGCGCAGGTTGGGCGCCACCCGCCAGCAGTCGCGTTTTATGCTGTATTGCATCGAGTCACGTTCGCCCGCTCGATGTGACCGCGGCGGTGTCGCCAGCCGCTTCTTTATAACGCGCTGTTCATTCAAGCCGCGCGCAGACTTATTTGTATCGGGCTTTTTCTCATTTCCCAGCCCTCCTCCTCCCCGCCCTTTCAACTTTTAATAAATTGCGAGCGCGGGCCGCTTTTCCGATTCGACTTTGAGCGAGCTTTTTAATTCGAGTCGAGTTGTTCATTCATTGTTGACGCTGTGAAATGTTATTTTAAAACCAAACTTTCTTTCGCGAAGTCGTTATGTTGGCTCGCTCGTTTGTTTAGCAATCTGCTGATTGTGTTGATCGTAGCAGTTTGTTCGAGAGTAAAGTAGTGTTTATTCGAGACTAATAAGATAACAGCTTTGACGCTCCAATGGCTGTGAGCCGTAATTACTCATTTCAGTAGTAATGAAGCATTTAATCCAGATTATATTTATATATTTTAATTGAATAATTACATTTATACGTATACATATCGTGATTTAACGTTTATTATTTCCACCCATGCGATAAAATTCGTCGCATGATGAATTCCATTATTTTTTCATAATCACAGCAGTATCGATTGCAAAGGTGCGGACAGAAATGAGCACAGCATAATTGTTGCGTGAAAAATAAACTCGTTCCAATTTTATTCTACAAATATAGCTTTACGTAGGTGAATATTTGGTCGAATAGCTATTCTTTTCTCCTATCTTAAAATAATGATGGATTTGTTATGATATCAATTTATTCGTAATTTGGGAGTAATGGGTTGCTAGGTTACAAAAACAAAAGTGGCGCGATGTTTTGCTAAAATTACGCTTAGAGATGGCTAGTGAACAATAAATAGCGCCTTTTTTAAATATTAGTAATTATGACAAATATTTATTATCTTTATAGTAAATGTAATTATCGGTAATTGTAACGTATATGTAGTTGAAAAAAATGAAGAAAAACGTCTGAAACGTAGTTGTATCTGCTAGTTAAAGATTCTATTACGGCCAGTTTGAAACGTCGCAGCGCTATAGCATTATTCAAACAAATACGCTGGCATTAATCTTATTTATGTGACGAGTAGCGCAGTGACAATAAATCGTCGGTATCGGGCTCTCCTTAAAGCCCAGTGTCCAACTCGCGCGCAAGATAAACCTCTTCCGCTCCAACTTTACACTCGCGGAAGTCCCGTTGAGCCGTATCACTTCCAATCTCGTATATAAGTAAGGGCATGCAACGTTAGCCCCGCGCACGCGCGCAGGCCAGACACTAAGACTCTGCCCTCGGAAAGCGATCGGCTAGCGCGCATCTCTAATCCCTCTCCCAGTAGAAAGGAACCCCTACCTCGGATCAGTGACCGCGTCGGAGTTCGAGCCTAGCCGCCAAGACGTCGGGAAACCCTTTACCGCGGGGGAGGCGGGGGAGCGAGAGTCAGAGGAGAAAGAGAGAATGGAAGCCGTAGAGGGCAATGCGTGCCGGCAACAAGAAGATTGCCTCTAAAGTCGCGCGGCTTTGCAATGCGGCGAGCATCGGCAGGCCGAAGGGAGATATTCGTGGCAGCAAAGCTCGCTGGCTTTGACACGGCGTCTAATTGCCTTTTTCATGTCTCAATTAGCCCATCCGACACTTCTCTATTCCTCCCGCTTTCTCATCATTCTCTCTCTCTTTCTCTCTCTTTCTCTCTTTTTCTATCCTGCCTATCGGCCTTCGCACCCGGGTAACCACCCAATCCGCTCGTCCGCCCAGGCGATCCGTTAATTCGCGGGGTATACCTACCCTCATCCGTGATTGATAGCCTCAATGAAACTCGAGTTAAAGTCCGTGTGCGCGGAAACCTGTGTACGTGTCCTATATCTCGAATGCAGAAGTTATATTAGAATTTCCGATATTTTAAGGGCTGCCGCTGACGTTTATCGGCCGATGCATCGAGAGCCGCTTTACCTGCGGGCTCATTGTGACCCTAGGACGTGTATTAAAATTAGCTTTGAATATGGTCGGGTTATAAATAGTGTTAATTAAATTTTTGATCTCGCCGCGATACGATACGTCTCATTGATTTTCTGGATTGTCCTCTTTACGAGATAGATGCGATATGCAGGCTACAGCAACAAGCTCGTAATTAGCTAGAGCCAACGAGTTATTGATTATCACAACTCTGCGAACATATTCGAAAATTGAGAGAGATTTAACGGAGTTTGACTTTATTTTTAAATATTCCTAGATCATCATAACAGTGGTATTTTTTATAACATTAATTCGGCATGCAAATTATCACCTAATCCTGAATACCATTATTAAATTATAGTTATGTTTTAATTATGCATGTTTAAATTGTTTTTTTTTTATGAGAAACAAACCGCGATACTACGACTTTCTTAACTATTGGAGGAAAACTTACTATAAGATATTCAGATCACGGATTTCCTTTGTTTTTCAAATCAAATGAATATTTCCATCGTGTAATCAGGTAGTTGGCCCAGTTGTCAATAGTGGCATGATTGTCGATAATTTCGAAAAAGCATGCGAATTTTTACATGTTTTTAATAAATTCGTTTAACAAAATTGAAATTACAGTTCTCGTAAAAGGTATTAATTTATATACTAAAATTAAAATTGCGTTTTTATAACAGAATAAATACTTTTGAATATGCAATATAAAATTTATGATTTTTTGGATTTTAATTAATTTGACTATGGTATCGACAACCACGTCTTCATCATCCGAACAAAAACCAGCTGTCGATAATGAGCAAATTAATACAAAATACGTAAAAATTTTGCATTAAATATTTCTTTAACTTTTCTTTAACTCGTAAAAGTTGTCATACACATTTCTAGCTTATGCGTATATGGTTATAATGATGCGAATATATCGACGCCCAGTACAAAAAGTGTAGTACAATTCAGTTTTCTACGAAAATAAGCACGTTTCAGTTATTGCAGTGATAACTTTACACGTTTTGTGAGATTAATTTATAATAGGTATTTTTCTAATTTTAAAATATATGTGTCAACTAGTATTTTTTCAACTTACATTATAATTTTTCACTTTATTAATATTTTTTATACTAGAAAGTTTTTAAAAATTATCGCAGTCATCCATTATTCATAACAAGTTAAAGAAAACAGTGTATGACAAAAAATTAAATTAAAAATTCTCATTACGGAAATTGGTAATTTTATTGATTTCTATACTTGAAAATTAGCGCAAACATTCTAATAATGCTAGTTTTCGTCGTAGTTTTGCAAACGTGCTAGTTTTGTCGGGGACGCAACGTAACGTGCTAGTTTCTGTACGGGGCGTCAATATGTAATATGATGATGTGACTTCCGAGGTAACGTGTTTTCAGCCTCAAAGGCAGACTTTCAGCTTTTTATGAAATCAGTTTTAAAGTAAGATGTAAATATACTTTCAAATGGATGAAAACTTTCTTTATTATAAGTTACGTGAAATTAACAGTCGAATTTGAGATGCGTGTGACAAATAACTTAACTTAGGCGTTATTTGTGTATGGACTATTGGGTCTTCAATACTTATCGACAATAGCTCTCACTCGTAGAATGATTATCGACTACTGCTTTCAACTAATTAATTTTTTTATTGTATTTTTAATAAGGAGTATTTCAAAATATTCTTTTTTATTCTTATATGTTTAATTAAGATTAATTAAAATGATGTAATTAAAACATTCTTTAAAATAAATTATTTGACTCTCTCTAAACTATCGACCTGAACTCGCTAAACCCACTGCCTTTTCTGGATAGGTTAGAGTCTAACAATCTAAATTCACTTATCAGCGGATAAAATTAGTTGCATTTCGTTGGTCGATTTTTAACTATGGTAATAATTCATGGAAATAATATTTATTTATTTTGTAAAGAGCACATAAAAGCTCGTTTCATCTAGTTTTACTTTCTTTTTACAAAATGGTTTTTTGTCGGAACTCAATGTTTTCGAAACATATCGACTATAGCAACTATTTTTATACTTTTAATTTATGATGTAAAAAATATCCCTAATATTGAGTAGAATGTAGTAAAATTTAGATTTTAAATTACTATTGAGTCTATAATTTTCTATCTTATTCAAAAGACAAGACTGTCGATTTTGGTATGAGATGACATTATGCAAATACTAAATTACCAAGAATTGAAATGTAAATAACTATGATTTATAAAACAATAAATTAATCTTAAAATGTCTGAAACAAATCGAGATAGTCAAGTTATAATTGGTTATTGACTTATTTTATTTTAAAGAGGTTTAAGCGAGCCAAAAATGAAATTGATTTTTATGAGCGTAAGATAACATTTTATGAGAGGCATTAATTGTGACGAAGTTGGTATAAAAGTTTTCCTATAACAGAAAATAAGATTTTGTATTAAAAGTTCAAATTAACGACTGCCTTTTCGTTTAAAAATGTTGTAAAATCTACTTATAACAATTTCAGTTGATTAGAAAAAACTTTTAAAACATACAAAGATAGAATTATGCAATCTAAAAAACCATATGAACTTATTTTCGGATGGTTACAAAAAATTTATTATAAAAAAGTTTGTCATTCATATAGAGACTTTGAAATATTGAATCGGCTATATGTTAAAGAGGTGGTGTTTTGGGCATAGCGTAATCACGGCAGCGGAGTATCAATTGTACCCTTATTTTTTTTACGTGTTTACTCGAGCAGTATTCTTTTTTAACTTACTTCTTGTAAAAGAGAATCAATAATAATTATTGAACTTTCAATCGTTTCTCTGGCATTCGCAACTTATGTACATGGATCCCAAATATTTTAATATAATGCATTTATTTGATTATCATTAATTCAAGAACAGTTGCGGGAATAGGAATAAAATAAAATAAAAATTCTTTTGAGCGAGGCTGTTAAATATAGACAAAGTTAATTGTGTGACTAATTTAATGTGTATAAAAATGATGTTTGTGTTTTCAGGTGGGCGCCTAGGGCGCCAGCAATGGCGAGCACAACGGAGGACTACGGCTCGGAGCTGCAGGAGCTGCAGTGGGGCGTAGGTGGCGGGGGCGGGGGCGGCGGCGCCGGTAGCGGCAGCACGCACTTCCTGCGCAGCGGCGGCGGCTCGCACTTCCTGCGCAGCGGCTCGGGCAGCTGCTACGAGGCGGAGGACCTCGAGCCGGCCTCGTCGCGCCACCACCACGGCTCGGCGGGCCAGCACCGGGGCTACTACAGCCCGCCCGGCACGAGTTACACCATCGTCGAGAGGCCGCCAAGCGCGCCGCACCACCACTCCTCCCACGCCACTCCCTACAGGCATCGGGGACACGCGTCGTCGGCCGCGGGCAGCGGCGCCATCTCGCCCGAGCAGGTTCTCAGGTGCGTCTCTCCCCTGCGCTCCAGCGCCCTGATGCTCTTCGACAAATGTACGCCGGCTCGCACCCCCTTTCTTCGGAACTATACTGCACTAACTGCAGCGACATCGAATATCACCAATGTGTCATGAACTTATATTTTTCTTATTTTCTCTTAATTGTGCTTTTCCCTCAATAACCAATTCAAATTAGAGCGAAATTTTAATTGGAAATTATCATAATTATAAGACAAAGCAAATTTCAAAATTCATTCACAAAAAAACATAACTAATTATTTAATTGATAACGTTTTGTTTTTAAAATATAAAATTACGATAATTTTTATTAAGAAAGTTTCTTCCCTTATAATTATGTGAGAATTAATGTTATTATAATTAGAATTCAGTTCCGACGTGGTGTATTTTACTCATTAGTAAATTTAGTATGCATTCGCAAGCAAAATAAACAGAGATAGAGAGATCAAAGAGGACTGTGAATTTACCAACTGCAGTAATTTGATGCACGATTTTCATAATAACTCCAAGGAGTACATTGAATTGTTGTCTAAGATCTAAATTCAAATTTACTATGCAAAACTATTTGACATGGCATAATTATACTATATATCTTTAATTGAAAATGAAAAACTTATATTTATTTATCTTCTTTAAAATCTTAAAAACTTCTACATGGAAAAAAATAAAAAGTAAATCTTGTTGTTTTGCAAGTTAAATCAACTAGATAAGAAAAAAGTAGAAACTGCTTTAAAAAAAAGTAGAATTCACTTTTTTTAAGGTTTTAAAGTAAAAACTACTTTTTATTTGACGTGCATATCAAAGCATAATGCCAATCTTAATTTACTAAAAACTGAATTCCACTTTATTTTTAAAGCAGTTTCTACTGATTCTTATGAAAGTAAAATAATCTTGCTTTTATAAGTTAAATCAACTGTGTAAAAAGTAGAATTGACTATTTTTTTCTATGTTATAGTTATACGTATTAAAAATATGAGAATTTTACTATTACATAATTATAATAATTATATAATTATATATGCACTGCAACATCTGGTATCAATAATGTATAGATATATGACGCGGTATAAAATAATCTCTCACATGTTTGCTGACATTCGAAATAGCGTAGCGGAGGTGCGGGTTGAATTAATATTCTCTATAGTAACAGTAAAATTCACATGTATTGTTGATTTGAAACCGTGGGAAATAATGTGTAATGGAGAAATACGGTTCAAATTGCCAGAAAATTTTAAAAGTATGTGGATATCGAGAGCCAGTATTTTTGTCACAAGGCCGTAAAATACGATTTCATAAAATCAAATTTATTTGTTAATCTGTTTTACGGATTAGTCAAAACTACGTTAATGCAATTTTAGAAAATAATTTCTCCTTTTGTTTCTTTCTTATCAGAATGCACGCTGGGGTTATTTTAAATCATCTGTACATATTTAATTTTTAGGTACTCTTGTCCATTTTGTGCCTGCATATCTCAGATATACACTGAGAAAAAAGTTTTGGAAAACTTACTGTCTGATTATACTGTCTGATAAAGTTACCACAAACTGTAATAATTCAATAAATTACCATACTTTATACAGTAAACTTTACAATACTAATATCAATTTTTTTATATTTCTAGCAAAATTTGTTATATCACAATCAGTATCTTTTGGGTTTTTATAGTCTGTGGTGGCTTTACCAGAAAGTATAGTAATATTTACAAAATTATTAATAATTTTCACTAAACTTTTTTCTCAGTGTAATAAAAAACTTGTCTCCTATAGCCCTCCGCCTCCGCTAAGAGAAATGTATTATAAGGTTTAGATATAATAAATGATTCCAGTCACCTTGTTCTGAATACTCAACTATATTTTCATTCGCAGGCTATTCGGTAACGGGCTCACGGAGCGACGACAAAATGAGAGGAGAACACCGGCCTCGAGTCCGGCCTCCGTCGCGGCAGTGCGTAACTCCGCGAGCTCGTCACAGCCGACGTCGATCGCTCAGCCCGCGCCGGCAACGCAGTCCCTGAGCCTGCAGGAACTCACTGTCCGGACGATAACGATGACGAGGGAGCCGCCCGAATCACATCACGGTTTCGGCATCTGCGTGAAAGGTGGCAAAGATGCCGGTAAGATGCCTTATTTCCGAGATATGTTCGCTCTCTTTGGTTTCGACAAAACACTTAAAATGATCGTCTCAATGTTTTACGTCAATATTTTTCATTTGTTTTTGCATCTCGCTTCTATTAATGGCTTGCTTTCTTTCCTCAATTCTTCACGCGCACATATGAGTAGATATTATGTAAATTGATTAATCACAAAACTAACTTTTTATGAAAAGGTTATTTTTATCAGTGCTTTTGCCAATGCATAACTTTCAAAGAATATGAAATTTTACACTCATTGGTTTGCTACACATTCATTTCACTTGACTTAAATTCAAAGAGAATTATTTCCATCAAACGTACCCAGGAACTGCAGAACAACCTTTATGTGCAGTAAATTAGTAAATATTAACAAATATTCAAGTACATGCAAAGCTGAATAAACGTTAAATCCTTTAAAATAAATGAAAAAAATAATCAAATATTGAGTGTTAACATTTAATTTAACTCACTAATATTACTATATATTGTTCGAAATTATACTCAATTGGGAGTAATTTCGAACACATTGAGTGTTTTTTTCCTACAGGATGCAAAATTCATTGAATCGCTCGAAACATAATACTGCATAATCTATCGAAAATTTTATATAAATGTCATACAATGCAATGTTATGTATGTAAGTTTTTATAACAAATGTTTTGAATAACATACTTCTAATTAATACTGAAATATTCAATCATATATATTTTAAAAATAGTTGTTGTTTTTATTACAAAAAAATTATTATTACTACAAGCTCAACATTATGTTTATAATTCTAAATTTAATTAAGTCACAGTTCTGTTTGATGAATAAGTATTCATTCATTTGACGTTAGAACGAAAAAGTTTGAGTATAAAGTCGCTTTGCCTGTTTTGCTAAACTAAATAAGTAGTCAGGTAACTCATTACAGTCCCTGAGGAAATTACCAAAGTAAATATCTAATTATAGGAGAAGAAAACTTACACAAATGAGATAAAGAAACGATACCTGTACCATACTAATCAGTATTTACATTTAGAGCATTCTATGCACCTGAGTGCAAGAAAAAAGAGTGTGTAACAAAAGTATTGACTTCTTTTTCTTGTATACTATAATCACTAAAAGTAACTTTGGAAGAGTAACTATTACATGCCTTTTTCGAGTAATATTTGATCGTAAAGTTTTTAATTTTAACAAGTAGTTATGAATTCTCTCGCTTACTATCACCTTTTAATAATTATAATTGTTTCTTAAACGTTTTTTTTTATATAAATAAAAAGTAGAATTGTCAGTGAGCATTCTTATGTACCTATGTCATTCTAGGTAATGTCAATATGTCTATCAAAAAAATGCCTATCGTCGGAAATTCGTTAGTACTCTGATTATTATACAGGGTAGTCGGGTAAGAAAAAAATAGGAATGTTTTAGTAACCCGCTACAAATGAAGTTACTTTCCGAGAATCATAAAACAGTTGTTATCCCGTAAAAGAATTTATCAAAACAACATTAAAAATGATATAATTTTGAGTGAACGTTGAAGAAAGTGCTTTTATAGAGAGGCCAAAATATTATTTTATACCACTCTAACCTCAAAATCATAACTTTAATATGATTATTCGGCTCTCGTGGTATAAAATACGATTCGA
>UXGD01003600.1:0-19783 GCA_900474315.1 Torymus auratus | reverse complement strand
CACAAACCCGTTTTCGCTTGTTCAACTGTGATCTCGTATAATATGAGGTACACAGATTAAGAAAAAATGTGTACCAATGGTGTGCTCTTAACAAAAAAATTTTTTCAGTTTTGTGACACAAAAAGTGTGATAGTTTGGCGGATTTACTCATATATTCAATTTCATTGTTGTCAAATCCTCTCTTAAAAAAAGTGATGACCGTTCTAACCTCAAAATTTTATATTCTTAAATATTAATGGATGTTAATATTGTGGGTAAATGAAAATGTATAACAATTCAATTCTTCTCAGTTAATAAATATCTGTTTGTAATTATAAGTAATAACTCCTATAGCAAGAAGAAATAAAGCGCGCGAAGCGCGCATGATCTTGCTACTTCTTAGAAAACACTGAAAAGTTTGTGCAATATTTGACTCTATATATTATGTCTTGTAGTATTTAAAAAGACAGTTTTTAATTATTCACATTATAAAACTCCGCTATATATATATATATATATATATCAGAGAAGCTAAACAAAAATATACTTATAATGTTATAAGTAATATGCATCAAGCACGCGAAAAGTTTAAACCGATTATAATGCTCTTCAATTTCAATACGCCAACTTATTTTTAACGATTGACTTGATTTCTTTATAGATAACTCTCCTTTACTCTGTGCATTATTAAATAGCAGCATGCATAGTACATATCCTATACACAACTACCAGCATCGAGTCTCTTTACGTAATAGTTTTTTTCCAAACCCTCTAATACATTATTGTATTAGCGCAGCATTACGCGCAATGAAATATGGAGTAGCGTTGAATTTTCATAAACGCTGTGAGAAAATGCCTATTCGCTCGCTCGTGAGATGTAGGGAGAGGAGAGAGAGAGAGAGAGAGAGAGAGAGAGAGAGAGAGAGAGAGAGAAAGAGAGAGAGGAGAGCAAAGAGGGGCGGCTTCAATCGCGCATTCGCGCGCGCGGCTACTTTCCCATGGTATCAAGCTCGTGCGGCAATTGAAAAATTTTGACCCTTTTCAATACTTCCCCTTGATAAATTCCTACGCGCATTCCGCCTCTGCGCTTTGTTTTGTTCTCTCGTTCGCACAGGTGCTGGAACTTGCCCCGGCTCGCTTTCCGATATACGTGCCGCGTTTTCGCGTAGCTCAGGTGCTTATATGTGCATTTTGTACCTGTACAAATACGCAAATACGCATGATATAAGAAAAAAATCGAATGCTAGGATAGCCTCGGTTGTTGGTATATAGAATAGTGGTTTTTAGTGATATCTAGAAAACATTTAAATTAACGGTTTTTTAAAATAATTTTTGTAATTGTCAATTTAAAATTTAGATTGCTATTGCGAAAACTATATATTCATTTAATTTACATACGAAAATATATTGTTACCTTTTAAATAACTGGTAGGAAATAAGCCAAGATTATCTGGTTATGTAAGATAAAAGTAGTATACGTTTGACAGTCAAGAAATGTTACTATCATTACTAGATGCATATTCGATAACCGGACTACTTTGCTCAATTAGGCTCAACGTAATAGTTCGGAAGTCGAGGCAATTTAACACTTATGATTTTTATCTTACAATAGAAAGCGATACAGAATTTATTACTTTGATTTTTGTTTTCCGACTTCTCTTGAGACAACTGCACTTTCAGTTCCTTCGAACGATTGCGTTTTGTGCCTGATAATACGTTTTTAAATTTTATATATAACTTGTTTTGAATAAAAAACATTTTTATAAATCTAATTTAATGTATAACTTATGAAAAAAAATTTATTTCAAGATAAATAAACGGTGGTTACAAATGTTTAGAACATCAGGTATACCTTAAATTTGGAAATCTCAAGATATCTTTATTACAAGATCAAACATTTTTTTAATCATCTGGTCAGTGGTGTTAGTACCTTACAGTATTCATTTCGTATCATATGAATACGATTTTTCTTCTTCAAAAAATATTAAAATAAATTTCAAATCATCTGTACAAGATTTACCCTTCTGTGAGATGTATAAGTATGGAAAATTTTATTTTAATATTTTTCGAAGAAGAAAAATCGTACTCACATGATCCAAAATGAATTCTGTAGGGCATGACTCGTACTAGGTATATAACATAACTGTACGAATTCTTAAAAAAAAATTTTCGATCTTGTAATGAAGACATCTCATGATTTTTAAATTTACAGGTATTTCAAAATCATGAAATTGAGGTGATATTTCGGTTTAGTAACTCAGAATATATAACAGAGTACAATATTAAGGTCTGACCTCCGGACCAGTCTCTTTTCTTTTTTTATGGACCAGTGTTATCATTTCGCCAAATGTTTTATTCTACATAGATTAGTTTGATTTTAACAAATGGTTTAGTTAAGAAAATAATAAATAAGGTAAAGATTATTGCTTTGCAATTTTACTGTAGTATGAATATATTTTAATCCCATGAATTATACCAATGCTTGCTGCGTCACTTCTCAGTTCGTAGAATATGCAATAACAAATAGTACTTGCGATATGATAACAGTCGAATACCATTAGGAAATATAAATAATGAGAGGTATCTAAATTATCAACAGATTTTTAAATAAACTCATATTACTAAGACCAAAGATGAGTGAACATTCCATAAGCTAATAAAAAGTGTAATTCAAGAAGATCGATAAAATAATATTGAATCAGAGGAAACAGAACGATGAGGCAGTGAGAGGAGCGGAAGGAGAAGCCGGATCGGTGTGTGAAAATGTCGGGGAGAAGAAGCTCGTGCAAGCGCGCCGTATCGACAGGATGGACATTCCTGGGCTGGAAGTAGCAGTCGGCTTTATTAATTTCCTTGCGGTTGACTAATGATAAAACCCGATAATAGACCGAGCCACGGGCATCTCCATTACTCAACCGGCGGCAGGAGCTCTCTCTCTCTCTCTCTCTCTCTCTCTCTCTCTCTCTCTCTCTCTCTCTCTCTCTCTCTCTTTCTCTCCCATCCGACTCGCATATATGCATTTTGTGAATGAATTTGTATGTGTGCGCGTATGTGCGAACTCGCGCGGGGCTTCGTTTGAATATTTATGCCGACTTTGCACACATTTGCACTTATAGAGAGTGAAAGAGGACGGGCGAAACTGGAATAATTTAGCGCAGCCGATCGACGCTCGCTCACGCGCGCGTTAATGATTGCTCCGCGAGATGCGCGTGCCTGTACCGGTTGCGCGGCTTTCAGAGGATAGATGATAAAAAGATAAGGACAGGCGAAAGGAAGAGAGAACGATAGGAGAGGGGAGAAGGAGAAAAAGAGGAAAATCGACGAGGGGAGGAAGAGGGACAAATTTACATTTAGATTTAGCTTAATAAGACAAGAAGAGAAATAAATCCAACGGCGAGCACGAGCGAGACAAACCATAACTCTAGGAGAAAAAGCTCGCGGGAAATGTTTGTGGTCACGGATTGCGTGAAAACGGTTTGACTTTTGTAGCGTTATGCACCGTCGTTGCTGAAGTCAATGCCTATAAAGCTATTGTTAGTAACTGTTGAGCAATAATAGTGTTATCTTTCAGAGACATTGTAAATGTCGCTTCTTGCATATTATCGATGAAATCATTAATTATTCAAATCTATAAGTAAAAATCCACGTTGGAGTATCAATTTCCACATTCTTACGAGGTTCTACATTGTTTACAATTTCGTAATTGATAGTTTTCGAGCAAAATACACGTTTATTGCATTGTGTATATATCTATCTTAACGTGCATACATTAGAGAAAGATCGTTGTTGAAATTAACTAGCGTAATTAAAATCCCGAAATGACGAGACAGCTCTCTCGGAAGTCCATGATTATGGAACGTGACAACGGTAATTGCGTGGGCGTCCGGCTACTATATCTTCGTAGCTCATCGCGATATATTTTATACATTACAGATAGTACCCCATGTACATATTTGCGGTGTTCTTTCCACTACATTAAACTTTTGAATGATTTAAAGAAATGCAAATTATATATACTATTGTTATTTTTAAAACTTTGAAATGTTTAATTTTATATATACCAAATAATGATACTCAATATCATTTACTACAAACAAAATGACAAAACTTTGAAAGCGACACAATAGTATGATATAGCTGTGAGGCTCTATAAAATTTCTGAATGCTATTATGTTAAGGTGCTATTTATTCTTTACAACGATCCTACTATAAATAGTTTCTCTTTATGCAATAATTCAACGGTCAAATATAATTTTTCCACACATACTCATATAATCGTGATGCCAAAGTGGATTGCCCGGCGCAGCTAAAACCATGATGTACGCGTGCGCGAAAAGCACATAAAGATAGGGCTTACAATGCGGACTCTTATGCGCGCTCAGACGCGCGTTATACACGTCCCGAGTTTGCGAGCGCGCGCGCTTTGATAGACAAGCAAGAGGAGAGGCTCATGCATGCACGCGAAATCACAAGAGCAACAGCAACGGCAGCAACAGTAGACGAATCCCCGGCTATTAAGTCGCATTGTTCGCGCGGGCGCATAGAGAACCGGTGCATCTAATCTCTATGGGCATCCGCGCCGTACAGTTATGCCCCCGAGGACCTGCTACATTTTGCCTCTCGCGTCTCCGGTGCCGTCGTCTGGCTCGCCGATTTTCTCCGGCAGCTTGCTGCTGATGCTCTTCTCGCGAATCCCGGAGATCGACGCTGTGGCGACGTTATCTTATTCTCGCTCCTCTTTATTTCTTTCACGGCGGGTGCTTACGTATGGTACCTTCTAAAGTTACGTGAGACAAAATTATGAAACCTCCTTGTTATCGCCATTTTTTATTTTTAAATAATAAGTTGCTCCTTTGTAAAAAAAATCTCGTTTGACTTTTAAAATGTTATAAAATAGATTTCTAGGCTTATTTTCACTAAATCTATAAGAAGGTGGTGGATGGATAAGCATTATTTGATTCAACCCACTTTTTAATCAAATTATCTATCATTATTTAGCCAAACTTTATGCTGCAAGCTGTATTAACGCTTGGTACTAAATAGATTAAAGTAATTTATTTTTTGTCTTATTTAAAGTGGTAGTCGTTCGTAGTTTCGTCTAACGAGATGAAGGATTCGGACGCTGGCGAACAAGATTTAAAAAGCTTTTTGTTAGTTTGCCAACGTTTCGGAAGTATATTTGTATACTCCCCTCTTCAGGGCATTGAAATAGAAAATCACCATTTGGTTCGTGAGAATTTGTTCTTAACATCATTATACGTGTGATCGCATATAGCAGCGAAATAAAAGATGCCAAAGCGGGTCTTTCCTCTTGTTTAGTGTTGTTCTAAAACGTAAAACCACTTAAAAGTCATATTTTTATAAGAATAAATTTATCATGTCATTTAATTTTAATTATTTTGTAATTTAGATATATTTTATTCGATTTAGGTAACTTTTTTCAATTACAGGTACCGAAGTTACCGTTTTAAATTAGCTTTTGTCTTTATTTTTTATAGAAAACTTATAAAACCGTTCGGTTTCGTGTCTTGCGACAAAGTGTCGGAGGTGTCGAATCCATCGAAGAGGATAATATCCTCATTTCATCAGTATTACTTACTTTAGAGACATTTGCTCTGGTATATTAGCTAGGATATTTTGACAAGGTTTCTCAATCGATATGCCTAGTAGAGTTTTGTTAGATGGCACATTGAGGAGAGACTTGCCAACAGGTGCGTTAAGTACAGACTTATCGTCCGGTACGTTTAGTATAGTTTTGCTAAAAGGTACATTTAGCATAGTTTTATCAACTAGAAGATTTAGTTGTGGATTGCCGGCTCGTATATTTAGTGGAGTTTTGCCAACTGGTATATGGAATAGATTCTTACGAGCTGATCTCAGTTCAACTTTATCGACAGATAAGTTTAATTTGGCTTTCTTACTCGGTGAACTTGTGATATTTTTATTAATCTGCGATTGAGCTTTAATAACAGGTATATTTAATTTAGCTTTGCTGAGCAATACATTTAGCCAGGATCTTTCAACTGGTGCATTTAATGTGTTTTCACGATAGTGGGAGTTTCGGTAATCTTTGTTAACTAGTATTCTAAATGGAGATTCATTGATTGGTACGTTTGTCAAAACTCTATGGTTGGATATGGTTATCAGATTGTTGGTCTTCTGTCTGTTTAACATGGGATTGATCACTGGTTGATTTATCAGAGTTTTATTAACCGAATTTATTAGTGGAACCGCATGAGGTGTATGCGAGGAGTCATGTACAGATGTTCGAAACAAAGAGGTGTCAACCGCTGTGTTAACAGGTACATTGGGTAAAGCTCTGCCGACTGGTGCGTGTAGCAAAGTTTTCTCAACCGAAACATTCAATCGGGCTTTGTCGACTGGTGCATTTAATGATGTTTTGTTAATTGATACATTTTGGGAAGTTTGGTCACTTTGAATGTTTAAATGAGATCTTCCAACAGGTAAGTTTATTAGATTTTTGTTGATACGTGTAAAGCCCGCGTTTATATTGACTAGTGGCATTTGAAAGGACACTTGTTCTTTTCCTGTTTTATGTGTCATTGCTTAATAGTGATGATAAATAATAATTTACAAGTTATTTTAATATTTTCTAAAAATTTTAATACTATTATATCTATTCTGATGTTTGTGATAAATCCCACACTCTCGCGAAATAAGTTACCAATGCGTATATAGGAACGGTCTCTGAGGTAAGTTGCGATAGTATAATCTATACTAAATCCGCTGGTATACATATACTTATCTTTCATTGATTTTATTAATGTATATAACTACGCCACATAGTGGTAGAAAATCATACTTAATCTGTATATCCACGTAAGGCGTACGGAATTTTTTCAGTAATTATATAAAATTTTTGTAATAATAATCTTATAGGTTCATCTAAAGATTAGTGAGAAAATAGTTATAAGCAATTGTAAATCTAGTACAAAATGGTGTATCTTCAACAAATCGCAACAGAAATACTATTTTTTCTGATAAATAACAATCAATTATTATATCCAAATTAATTTTAAATTACGAGTACGTGGTAGATTATTTAGTCAATAAGAACTGTTTGAATTGACTATAGGTTTTCTACATAAATGAATAAAATATTGATAATATATTCATTAGTCTGCACTTCAAATAATGTTTAGCAATAATAAAATATAAATTCACTTGCATTTACTATGCAGAAATGAATCTTACGGAAAGTTAAAAAGAAATGGTTGACAATATCTTCAATACGCGTTTAAATTTAAGAAAATTTGTTTAACCTAATTAATGAGATATTCATCAAATATTGTTCATCTTTATGCAAATCTTGTTAAAACGTATTTAATCTTTGATTTTTTTAAAATTGGTTTTGTCTGCAAAATTATTTTATAATACAAATTATTATATTCAAGTTTATTAAATATACGTTTTCCTAAATAAAATTATTTATTAATTGTGAATAAGGATTAATTTTATTCTATAATAACGTAGCCCAAAAAAAATGTCTTTTAATGTATAGCCTTTTTCTATAAATAGAAAGATGCAGGTAATCTTTTGAATAAAAGACGGAGTAGCTTACTCTTAAGGAGAAAGTGACGTAGCGTATTCTCGAATGCTTTATAATTTTTAAAATGAAAACAGTTTAACAATCGATGTAAGTTAATTATCATCACTTATAATTATAGTTCGCCAATATGCGGATATCAGGTGTGTGCAGTTCATACGCAATATACATAAAAATTTCATTTAATGATTTCTTATCCAACTTAAATTGTAGCTACTTTTTGTAGTTAATATAAATATAGTTACAAGTTTGTAGTATTGACAGAAGAGCTGTTCAATTTTACGAGAGTGTAATATGCAAAAAGCGGAGAAAAATGAATAAAAACCGAATTAGTTATCAATATGCAGAATAAAAGTTACGTATTTATTATATTTAAAGCTCTTGAAAGCTACTAACATTATCAAAACAAATATCATTTTTTTAAAATACGTTATAAATATGTATACAAATATCATACAATCATACTTCTAATCTATTTCACGAGTCTTTGCAAAAGGCAAAATACTATGAGAGCAATTTATTATCTGAGTATTTGAGCAAAACGATCTTCCTTAATGTCTTCAACATACTTGTTCATGAAATTGGAATGTCGAACATACTTATAATAAATTACAATGTTGATGATCACTCCGACGGTGAGAATAAAAAAAAAACAACTTATTACTTCGCATCGCAGACGCGTATCGTACCGAGGTGGATTCGGATCTTCCTCGCGATTCTCGCTCTCAGCTGACAACTCTCGCGGTGTTTCATTCGAAGGTCGAGGCTGTACGCGCCCCGGGTCCTTGGGATCTTGCGCGTTGCTCCTGGTCCAACAGACCGTCGAATAATAGCCTTCACGGCCGAAGTCATCGTGGTCGTCCTCGTTGTCCAAGTCCCATGTCGCACATGTGGTGGCGACGGTACTTTGGGAATCGACGACGATCTTCCCGAAATGACCGGTGGTGGTATGTCTGGTATTTCTATTAGAGGTTTATTAACAGGTATTCTCAACGAGCAAAGATCGAAAGGATGTTTCGTCGGCTTTTTTATTGTCACATTATTCGACGACAGCGGAAACAAATTTTCTACTATTACTATTTTAAATAACTCTTAATAAACAACAGTTGTTATTTAAAAAAAGACTTGTGACTGAAAATATTATAGCGATTTCTCGTTAAACCAACCTATCTTTTATGTTATATCTATAAATCCAATTTTATTATAGTGTAGCAGTACGCTATGTAGTGGGGAAATGTTACGTTATTATTCTTGTATGTAAATATTTAAAAACACGTGTATAATGCTGCTTCGATTATACTTACAGCTAGATAAAGTTTAGGAAAGTAGAATGCTAATAAATCATATAATACTGATGTGAGCATGAAGAATTGATGTAAACTTGAACGTTTAAGTAAAATTTCACCCGTCTGTAACATTTCGATACACCCGTGCGACGATCACTTTGTTCGGGCGTCAATCACACTAGTTAAGTATACTATCTGATATAGTTATCAATATGATCAGGAATTTGAAATTCTTCCAATGTATATAATTGCCAATATGTGCACTGTCAATACATTCGTAACTAAATGATTATAGCTGAATGAAGCTTATTTTATTTATATATACCTATATCATAAATTCTAGTATAATTTTAGTTCGTATTGTGTTATCATCTACTTATAATTTTTCCTCAATTTATTAAATACAGTAAAATGAATATATCCAAAAGATAAAAACCTAATACGCGTTCTCATAATTTTCTCTGCTTTTCCATGTTTAGAAAAAATATATCATATATGATAAATTTAAAAAATTTTCATTCTATCATTGAACGACGCTGCTTTGTAGACATAAGTTTTGACTTGAGCATAAACCACACATCAAAAATAATTGAAAGCTGCAGGAACAGTACCGCCCGCGCGGTCGAGCGTTCGCGTATCGGTTTTCGTTCGCTCTCGGTGATTTACGCACGCTGCTGCAGGGGGGCAGGATGAAGGGAGGCTGCAGGGGAAGGAGATAGGCATACAGACTCCTTATACGTATCTCGCTGGCAAGCGGCGAGCTTGTCGATTTCGCGAAATCCGAAAAATGAGGGACGCGCGTGTGCCGTTATCCCTCGGCTCTCTGCGCGCCCGTGTACTACAATAATTTTGCTTGACGAGATGTGCAAGCGCGTGTAAGGCTAAGCAAGCGCGACCTTCTCTCTCTCTCTCTCTCTCTCTCTCTTTCTTCCTGGCTTGTGTTGCGCGCGCCGGCCTCGTATAAGTACGCGAATGTAAATAGAACGGAGTTCGCGCAATATGAGCGTCGGGGCCGCCGGCCTGTGTGTTGTTAAATACAGTTACGCACATTTTTTGGGTTCACCCGAGTTCACACGAAATCAAATTGAATTTCTGCCGCTTTTAAAGGCCGCGCGAGCGCGCTCGCCGGTGCGGAGGTGGTTATTATTATGTGCTTTGCACGCGTGCGCGCGGACTCGAAAAAAGCCTCGTTCTAGTTCTACTTGGACCCCGCTGTAGACGGAAGTAGCGTTTAATTGCGCTCCGAGGGCATTTATACAGCCGCGCCGCTTGTTTATGGCGGCGTGATATGTTTACGATTAAATATATTGTATTGTGGGCGCAGGCGTAATCGTTTTTGGAAGCTGGGTTAGTCGTAAATTTCAAAGCGTTTCTCAGCTCACAGATTCTATCCTCCGATGCTTTTGGTTACTTTAATTCATACATTGGGTTTTATTATTCAATTAGTAGTAATTTAATTAGTATAAAGCAAAACTACTTCTAATAATTAAATATTTATGGAAAAATTAAGCTTACTTGATTTAGTATAACGTATTACCGTTATAAATTTAACCTATTATAAAAGAATAGTCATCATTTCTAATCTTTTTCTAGACATAGTTTAATATTATTGCTGAAAATATACTAAGTTGCTTTACAAATACACGCGATGAAAGGAAAAGTCTGTAGCTGTTGACATCAATATCTTTTGAAAAGCTAGTAATTTAAATGTGATACCACCTATGATAAATTGTAACATTTTACATATATTATGTATATAATTGGAGGAATAGAAATAATACTCGTAAAAGTTTAGAATACAACAAGCTGACAGTGCCATGGAAACTTTGTCGCATAACAAGACAAATTATGAAGAGGAATGAGATTCATTATTGAAAAGAGCAATCGATTTTTGACTTGAAGAAAAATAACGCATTGCAAACTAGTGACGCACGAGCAACAGCCTTATTAGTTGAAAGTGTTACTAGTAGGTACAAAGTAAATAATACCCCATGTAATTTAGTCCATGTTCACCACAAACAAATTGTTCATTTCAGGAGAATTTTCTTTTACTTAATTTAGTATGTGCTTTAATGTTGATAAATAATTGCATTTCAAGTTTCGACAATACGGTAAAATAATCAGCACTAGGTTCTCAGACTCAAGTACAAATCATAAATAAAATTGATATTTCATACATTTTTATATAATATAATAGTCTTATAACATGTATTTTTATTATATTTGATGAAAAGCATGCTTTACTTATATGTGTAATTGTATTTCGTGATATTCATCTTAATATTTGTGTTGGTTACAAACGAGAAGTCTGTATAATATACATATAATTATACTGTATACATAATAAATCTATATGTGTTAAATAAACACGTTCAAATAGTCTATTATAGCATTTCAGATCAAATAATCGTACATAATATCGAGCGAACAATGTTATTAAGACTGATATTTTGTCAAGATTGAAGATCTTTTGATACCTCGTCATTAATAACAAAAAATAAACAGTTGCGACGAGGTTCGAGACTCAGAACGCACTATGAGCCAACGAATCGCCAACCGGAAGTTGCCTCTCTCGCTCTCTCTTTCTCACTCTCTCAAAAAAGCATGTATAACGATACTGACCGATGCCCGGCGATGTATCGGCAAAATGGTACCCGGGACGTTGACGAATCATCGATGCGTGCGCGATCGTTAAGGCCCTCGCGCGCGCGCGTGAAAAACTCGCCCACACCGCGCCTGCGGCAGAGGCGCGCGATTTGTTTTTCCGCGCGCGGAAGACACCTAAAGTAATGCGCGCAGTTTGTACGACTCGGCGGCGGCCCCGCACCCGAGCCACCGGGCGCGGCCGCGAGGAGACGGGGAGGCAGGAGCAAAAATCTCCCGAGAGTTAATAAAGATAAAGCCCGTGGAAAGTCGTGATTTAGCGCGCCTCGCGACCGATTACTCGGCGCGTAAGGCGTTAAATCTTCCCCGTCGGGAGAGAGATAGGGAGTGAGAGGGAGAGACGATGACGGAAGAGACACGCGCGGGATTCCGCGGTTATTACCCGCGACATCGATTTGATGCCTTCTGTTATTTTAATTACAGGTGATAATAATTAAATGGAGAGAGGGGCAGAGCTTTTTCAGCGGGCAAAAACTGATTGCCGCCGTCGAGAGGCATATCTCTCGCTCGTCTCGCCACGGCGCGAAGTGTATTTCGGTATAACGGTAGGTGTAATCGTGTAATAACAACGTTTGCTGATATCCATCCGCACCGTGACTGCTGAATGCTATTCTCATTAGGGGGGAAGTCTTCACTGGAAACACATCGATGATGAAACTGTTATTACCGCGCGCCGGTTGCCGCTGCGATTGTTGTGTTATTAAATCTCGCCAATTATAAATATCGTCTGCGCATCTGCGAAGTAAGAAATGCACGCCTGGTGTCATGATTCTCATTTTTCATGAATAAATATTGCCGGTTAGGTACATACATTTAAATTACACTTACCTTAAGACAAATACTTGCACTTTCAAATTATTACTCTCAAGACTTATTGTGGTGTATGCTAAAGTATTTTCTTATAATGTTAATACTGCACTTGCGGCATTCACAGTAATCTTAAATGTTAAAGAAATTCAATAATAATACACCTGTATTAAAAGGTAAAATTTTAACCAACAGTGTCACACCACAGTTACGTTGCTATTGTTGCCGAAGAACAACTATTTTATAAATGTAAAAATATTATATTATAGATGCTTTAAAATATAATAATAGTTTTAATTAGTTTTAATTCAATTTAACCAGAAATGCCTCCATTTGGTTAATATTACGCTAACCAACAAAGTTGGTTTATTTTCTACTAGGGTAAACAAGGCGTTTTTGAATGTCTCTTTCCTGTTTAGCGACTATAGTTACGCTACAATAAAATCTCGTTGATCCATTAAACTCCCGAAAATATATTGCAAATCACAAGCTTATTTAAAGTGAGGAATAATTTGTAAATAATATGATGAAGATTGTTTAAAAGCAACTATTTCCTCATATAGTTAAGAAAATAAAGATGAAAAATATTCTTTACAATGACTATGTTACTTTTAATTTTATTAATGAAAACTGCCAATATTCTATTATACTAGAAACAAACGTGAAAACAGGAAACATAATAGATAAAAAAAAATATACAAAGTATTTTTTTCGAATACTAAGTTGCAGTTTCGGTTTTGTGGTTTTCCTAGTGCATTTCCGTTTTTTCGAAATTGCACTTTAGCTGACGTTTGATGAACCCACAAGTATCCTGCGCTGCTAGTATATAAACTATGATTGATTCGAGGTGTTGTCCAGTCTGTGTCTGCGTATTTATGAGCATTCTGGTTAATATTAATATTAGGCAATTCATATTTTATAAGTGTAACACTAAGTTTTATCATCGCGATTTACGCTAATTTATACACATACTAATAATTACACATAGGATTGAATAAAAATGTCTTCCCAATCGCAAAATACAATTGAAAAAAAGGATATTTTATTTTTGTTTTATCGCATGCACGAACCCCTTTACTATCCAAAAGGTGACCCCGAAGAATGTTGTGTTTTTGAATTATCTCCGGATTATTTGGTATGTTAAAAATTTTTATTAGTTTCTTTTTATAAGTTTAATCACAAATCTCAAATTATATTAATTTATATTTTCTCATTCAATTCCTACAGCCCAATCAGTACCAGGATAAAGCTCCCCAAATGTTAACTCGATTTAATGATTCATGTGATGGGCATAGGGTTGATATAGCTCCCCTTCTTTACGATTCTTTATTACGCATCCCTTTAGATCGAGTGCAAGTTGTGAAACGTCATGATCAATTCTCACTGTTTATTCCACAACATCGAAAAGCAGCTGGTCGCTTGCTAAGCCTATTCTTGGGTAAAAATTTGATATTTATCGTATACTATTTAATTTATTATTTAATATTAATAGGTACATCGGTTACACTTAAAATAATCATATCTAGGTTTAAAGAACACCGACGACTTGATAGCCTTTGCAGCTTACGCTCGTGATCGTGTTAATTCGCAACTGTTTGTTTATGCGTTGTCCACCGCGCTTCTTCACCGTGAAGACACGAAAGACTTGGTTTTGCCATCATATGCAGAAGTTTTTCCCGAGAGGTATATATACAGCGATGGAATATGTGATGCTAGGGAAATGGCTGAAATTTTTCCAAACCCTAGTGAACGAGTAAGTAGAACAATGGTTTCTGATACAAATGTTATGAAATAATTATAAATTTTCATCGTTTTGTAATAAATTAATTAGACACCAATAGAGATCCCACGAGATTATACTGGAAATGATTTAGATCCTGAACATCGTCTTGCTTACTTTAGAGAAGATGTTGGTATTAATCTTCACCATTGGCATTGGCATTTAATTTATCCATTTGAAGGTCCTGACGTAGTCGTCAGAAAAGATAGAAGAGGCGAACTTTTCTACCATTTGCATCATCAAATTATTGCTAGGTATATTACAATAAACGACATTAGAAAAATAATTGCATTGATATAGTCACATACTATGAATAATATTAACAATACAATCCAGGTACAACGTCGAGCGTTTATGCAACCACCTTGATTTAGTACATCCTCTAGTAGATTGGGATGAACCTATCGCTGAAGGTTATTTCCCTATGATGAATACCGAAATAGCTGGTAAAGATTGGCCAGGACGTCCACCTAACATGAGAATGAGTAACATTAGCAGGCCGGATCGCGAGCTGAGGTTCGATATTGAACATATGCGACGTTTTAAGGAGAGGATTTACGAGGCGATTCACAGAGGAAGAGTTATCGGTCATGAGGGTAATGACATTAATATTAATAATGATCAAGGAATCGACGTCTTAGGTAATATGATAGAAGCCTCTGTTCTTACTCCGAACGCTCTGTACTACGGAGACCTTCATAATTTAGGTCATTTAGCGCTTGCTTTCATTCATGATCCACAGTATAGATACATGGTAAGTCTAGTTGGAGTATTTTAAGTTTTCAGTAATTGTATTGAAGAAATAAAATAATGAAATAATTCGGGTACGAACTGTTTTAACTTTTTTCATTTAGCAAACTAATGGAATTATGGCGGATACAGCGACAGCTATGAGAGATCCTGTTTTCTATAGATTGCACGCATTTGTCGATGATATGTTTCATGAACATAAAAATACTCTGCCGGCGTATGAAGATGAACATGTAATTTCTTAATTTAGGTATTACATCGCTGTATTAACACCGTGTATTTAATATAAAAAATTTTCAGCTAAATTTTCCAGGGGTTGAAGTAACTGGTATAGAAATATGCTCTTACGATGAAAAACAAGAGTGCAGAACGGAAAAGAATATATTACATACGTTTATGATGAAAAGTGACATTAACCTTTCGCGAGGATTAGACTTTACTCCTCGTGGTGCTGTTTTAGCAAGAGTTACTCACCTCAACCACGAACATTTTGCCTACACTATAAAAGTGAATAATACAAGCAAGAAGCAGTTGAATGGAACTGTACGAGTCTTTATTGCTCCAGCTCAAGGCTTTGGAAATTTTAATATTGGCCTAGCTGAACAACGGTACTTAATGATTGAAATGGATAAATTTGTAGCTATATGTAAGTGAAGAAAATATTTTGTATAAAAACTTTTTTTTCTTCTAATTTGAACATTTTGTTGGTGTTACAGTGAAACCTGGAAACAGTACGATCTTACGACAATCGCATCAGTCAAGCGTAACAATTCCATTTGAACAAACTTTCCGCAACTTGGACATCAACAGGCCGGATGCAAATGATTGGCAAGAGTTCGCACGATTTAATTACTGTGGATGTGGTTGGCCTCAACACTTACTTATTCCAAAGGGCACTCCAGGTGGCTATCCAATGGTTCTATTTGTCATGATATCTGACTATGACAAGGATAAGGTAACAAAATTGCTTTCAATTATACTTTTATTTAACTAGTTATTACTACTTCTATTTATACGAGTTCTCATTGTGATATTTTTCAATATCATATAATCATGAAACCCCAAGTTTACTGATTTTAACATTGAAACTTTGTTATTCTCACAGGTCGACCAAGAAAATAGTGAGACTGGTCAGTCTGACTGTAGGACTGGTGTTGCATTCTGTGGGTTAAGAGACAAAAAGTACCCGGACAAACGACCTATGGGCTATCCGTTCGATCGTCCTTTGCACGCGGACACACTTACATCTTTTATGACACCTAATATGGCTACTACACCGATAACTATTATGCACTCTGAACAAGTACGAGAAGGCAACCTTGTTTCTGAAAATGCCATTAACGCCAAAGATTTGCGCGCTCCTCCTGGTACCACCAATGCTGCACCCACTAATGAACTCGGACAAAAGGGGTAATCCGATAATTATGAAATTGCAAAATATGCATTAACAATATAAAATTTTTTTAAAAATTAATGATATTAATAAAAAATTGTCTGTATAACTTATAAGGTTTATTTTGTAAGTAAAATGTATGAGAATTTAAAAAAATTATAAATTTAAAAAAACATATTTAAAATACTTACAAGGTTTTAATTAGTTATTTTTCATGCAGGAAATAATTCTTTTAGTTTAATGAACAATATTTCATATTTTTAATAAATTTATAATATATGTTTTTAGTTTTATTTTTTTAACCATTGATTTTATTAATTTTCAAAAACATACAAATATATTTAAATGAATAAATGTTTCTTTTTTCATGAGTGTATATTATTTTAAAACTACTAACTAAAATTTAATTTAAAGAAAATAAAATTTCTCCATTACATTATCGATATTTAGCACTGTGTATGACCAGGTGAAGCGTATACAATCAAAGCTGCTGTCGCGCTCCACTCGAACGATACATCATTCGGCCACGAAGGCTTTTCCGATCGATCCTCACGGTCACCCGGCACCATGCGTACACTCACTTTGCGTGCACCACTCCCGCGTCTCTTTTCCTTCTCTACTCTGCGGTGCGGCCGCCGCGGCGCATGTGCGATATCAAGAGCGAATTGCGCGCCTCAGTGCGCCGATTGCGCATAATAAACCTTATTAATGGGCACCTCCCATGCCCGCGCCTGCACACTCGGGATGTGTATACTAATGCGCGCGGATCCATAATGACGTCACCCGGCCCGCTCTCGCGCGGGCAGGAAGAGAGAAAAAGAGACAGGCGCAGAGAAAGACAGAGAGAGAGAGACTACGTGTTTTTGCTCTCGCGGTACAGGAGAGCTCGCGAGAGATAAAGAGAGTTTGCGCTCACTCGCTTGCGAGAGAGAAAGAGAGAGATACAGGTTTGCAGTGGTGGGGGCTGCCGCTGTATGGTCGCTATATGTGTTAGCTACTCGCGAGAAGAACTGAATGAATGTACACCGAGCGAGAGAGCGCGTGGGCGAGGAGTCAGAGGTGCTCACGGCGCCGAGATGACGACACGCAAATTCATTCAAGCGCGCGCGAGGCGGTAGAGAGCGAGAGGGAGAGGGCGATAGAGCCGCTTCTAGTGAGGCCAGCTGTGCACTCGCGCACACGCGCAGGTCCGCCATTCATGAAACGAGCTCGCTACGGAGCAGCTCTCGCCAGTTATTTTAATTACTCGTTCCTGCGCCAGGAATTTTCTCACCGCTCTGCAGTCCGACGCGGCGTACTTGCAAGCGTCGCGCCCGCTTCGCTAATGCTTGGCCGGGGATGATCGATATTGGTATTGATTATTGGTTTTTCCCTTTCCATGACTGATGCTCGGCCCTTGCTGATTGCCGTCATTAGTTGTTTTCGTTCGAGAGGATCGGTTCGCGAAACTGTGGGCAGTTTATTATAATTATTGCTGACCAATTCTACGTATACCTAAAGTCGTGTTTGTCCAGATGCTAATTATGTTGATCATTATTCGAATGAATTTTATAAGAATATTCTTGAAAAATTTCCTAATTTATCAGATTAGTAAAAATCTTACAGAAGTTTTTTTTTTGTTATTGTAACGATCAAGTTTAGTTTTATAATCAACAGACATTGGGTGTAAACATATTGTGTTATTTTCAATTTCATTTAAATTTTTTACTCTCAAATAAAAGAAATTTCTCAATAAAATTTCATACGACGTATCAAACCATACAATTATTTTAAAAATATAGAGATATACTATTAAACTTTTACTTTCATTGGTAATGTATAATTAAGTGCATTCATTAGAATCTATAACATTACTGTTGGATTTAATGGATTTCTTCGTTGTACGTATAATACTAACTGCAAGTATTCCGAAATGAATCTACTTACTGGCAAGTTATATGTTGTTGAGTTAAGAAAACTATGAAAAATTATATTTGCATGCATAATTATGCGGCTATTCTTTACAAAATCTAAGTTAATGATATATCTATACATATACCCTTGCCGATTAACGAAGCAGTGCTTTAAAAAATATTCAAATGTTTCAATTTTTGCGAGTAAAGTATATGACGTACTCGAATCCGGTTTATTATGCTTTCTTAAAAAAATAAGTGTCATTATTTTGCTTATTTAGTTAAAGAGTTGCATACGAATTACTGTACATAAAGAATATGATTGCAGTATATGTTACGTAAGTGCAGGTTCAACTTTTGTAGCAAATATTTTAAGATATTATTTTGCAAGTAAATTGCTATTATACGGATTATATAAGTCTACTGTAAACGAAATAACTTTTCACGAAACAAGAAAGAATCTCAAGAATTCTGGTGTATACAAAATAGAATATATGTTTTGTCAGATTCCGCAAGACCTTTAAATTATTTATAATTTTTTTAATTTTTAGAATTATATTTTTATTATTTTTCATCATTGAGTACACCATGCGACTTACCTTCACTTTCTAATATTTAGAATAGAGGAAAAACGTAAAACCAAAAAGCAGATGCCATCTCGCGCAGCGAGGACTAAAGAAAGAGATCGGGACCAGACCTTTTATTAAATTTAAATTCTAAAAATAAGTTTTTCATAAAAAAAATTGCTAATGAATTAAAATAATAAATTTTGTTTTATTCAAACAAACATTTTTTTCTCGAAAATAAATGAAGATAATCACTTGAAATTTTAACCAAATATAGTCTTTTATGATTGTAATAAGTGGTTAAAATTTGAAGTAAATAAATAAAATATTTTCAAAAACGAAATTATAGGTAATTTAACGACCTTCAAAAAAAAAAACTAATGATATTAAGTTATAAATACTGTAACATATTAAAATATAAGAAAAACGAAAAATTCAATCTTATTACAAAAATTCTTATTACAAAACACCACGTGCTAACGGCAGCTCATTGTGTCGTCAATTACGTTCTACCTGGAAATTTGACATCAAATTCGAGGACTATCAAAGGATCAAGTACGTTATTTGAGGAACTGCAGGAGCTTCTCTCGCCTGTTATTCGTGTCCGAGCTACCCCACGCAAGATGGTTGTGTTAGCATCGCACCCCAACAACAGGTCCCACTCCTGGTCCTCACAGAATTTAATTAGTTCTATGACCTCAGCCGTACGACAGAGGTTCGATTCGTAGGAGAAGTAGGCTGATGCGACAACCACTTCCCGCATGCCGCCTTTATCTTCTTTGTACCAAAACTTAGCCGTCGCCAGGTCGCATAAGCAGTAATTGGGTATGGCTTCTACTCTTAGGCCCTTAACCTTTAAAGAACGGGAAATCCAGTATACTGGCGCAAAAAACAAGGTACTTCATTTTTGTCTCAAAATCACTATTTTATAGTTTTTGATGTCGCTTATTACGAATCTGACAGTATCCCAAAGCATGAATCTGTCAAATCTGATCGCAGATTCCTATTCAGCGACCTCGAAAACCTCTTGGATCATGTTTTTGTCGAATTTTGTGATTATCAAAAACTAGGGCTATTTTTGGACATAGGGGCGGGGGGC
>UXGD01003599.1:0-19784 GCA_900474315.1 Torymus auratus | reverse complement strand
CGCTGACGTATGTGACGTCAGACACCTTTGCCCAGACGTAGTCTTCGCCTCTCCCTTGACTTCTCATCCGTGACCTAGCCCTCCGCCGAACCCATACACCGCGGAGCGGGACGTATTAACGAACCAGTTTGTACTTCTGCCGCCTCTGTAAGTCAGTTCAGGTCCAGTATTTCTAGGGTCACCTTTCGAGTTATGTCTTTAACTGTCCCTTGGTCCGCCAAAACCTCCCGGAGACGTCCGCTAAGGTCTCCCGGAGTGGCCCGGTCTCCTCTGGTGCGTACCAGTAATGTGCCGTCCTTGGTCTTTGTCACCCCCTGATATCGAGTTCGTTGTCAGACGTGTCATCCATCCGTAGCATCTGTACCACGTCCGTGAACATCTTGCCGTCTTTGGGCACGATCAGCACCGCTCTGCTCTGTTGTTTAGAGGCCTTGCGATTTGAGTGCGGTGGCAGCCTGGGTCCGCGCTTTTCCTTTTCGCCTTTTCAGCTTACTGCCGTTTGCCAGCGTTCTTGGGGTTGATCTCCGCTGTTGTTAGGCACGGGTTGTACCGAGTCTCCATTGTCATCCAGTATCTGGATATCTGGAAGTTGAGCGTTTTTGGCAGCTTTTTTCTTCTTGATTTTTTGGGTCTCGGTTGGTAATTCTGGGCTATCCCCCGCGTTCCTCCGCTGTTTGGGGTGCCGCGCAATAGGGGCCGACAATTTTGCTTCGCCTCGTGCGCTCTGAAGTATCGCCACCAGAGACCTAAAGGTCTTCAGTCCGACCTTAACGTCTTTGGAGGTGTTTTTCTGTCTTTTCGTTGCTTTCTCCATCGATGAGATCTGTGTAAACATGTTGTTAAGGGCCGTCTCTGTTATTGCATTGCTGTTTAAAGTATTGACGCGACAGAAGACGTTACCAGCTGTCAAGACTGTCAAGAACGTGGACGTGGAGGTTGAAGATTTGCCAGTATCAGGTTGCCCCTTTACAGGCTATGACAGCCTATTTTATTAATTAATTAATAAGGGTTATAAGAATAAGTATTTTATAATTTCACGATAACGAAATTGGTAAAACAATTTTTAATATAAATAATTCATATAAAAGATTAATAAATAAAGTTTATAAATGCTATTTATTGTTTGTTTTTAAATTCAATGATTTTTTAGTTTTCGAATAAAGTTAAAATAAAATGTGCTGTTCTTCATAACGACTGTAAATATGAAATATACAAGCAGATATGTGCCTTAGTCGGCCGCAAAACTAATACGATTCAAATATGAAATTTTGCGTATCGTGACTAAAACTTTCTGAACTTTAATTTGGAACTTTTCTTTAAGTTAGATTTATGATTAAGTCAATCAAATTCACTTAAATCATATTCATTTCTCTGATTTATTTGAATCGAAAATGAATTGTGTCCCAGTGATTCGGCACACCTCTCTATACAAGTAACATATCTATGAAATATAGTAGACAAATTCCATGCCCTGATTTAGATCGTAAAAAAACTTGTAATTCAAATAAAATTGATAAGTTTCCTAATAGTAGACTTGTTAAAATAGTGGGTAAAAATATCTATGTCTGACTCGATTTCAATTACAATATTTTTATGTATTAAGTATAGCGACAAACTTTAGATAATTGTTCTAATAAATTCAATGTTATAGATAATAGAATAGATATTAGAAAAGTTCAAAGTTAAAGAAGGTCGATATAATGTTTGAAAATGCTTTGGCGTATGATGTTTAAGAAAATCTATTCCAAATGCTTATTCTGGTGGATTAAAACTACAAACATATAATACGTCGTCACCACTAGTAACAATTTAAAATTCCCATTAAGTATATACAATTAATTTATCCACAATGCAACTCAAGAAAACACGTTTCCGATCATCCTGTTCAAAGGCAGAAACAAAAGTAAATGCTAAGTCCATGTACATAAGAAGCTTTAAAATGACAGTCTACTCTACAGGCCGAACTATAACGCGCGGCCTTCAATCTCCGCTGCCATACCAATCGCGCGCAAATCGTTGCTCGGTCTCTCGCGCTCATACTTTCCCGACCGGGAGAGAGAAAGAGAGACAATGGCGGGCGCTCGAGCACAAATCGACGGTAGCCTGATTTAAAGTAGGTTCGCGTCTTTTTGCCAACTCCGCGTGCTCGACGACGGATTTTCAGGGCGCGGCGAAAAAGCGCGAGCCAACCACTACGAGGGATCCGGGGGCTAAGAGGGAAAGTAAAGAGTCGCAGTGAAAATGATCCGAAGGAAATTGGGCCGCAGAGCCGCGTTTTTTCCCCGCCTTGACGATGGATTTTAATGTCGACCGTTTTCACTGTCGCCGCGTGCCCCAAGTCCGGACTTCCTCGAGGTTAATTTACCGGTCGGTGGATAGACGCTTACGAAAAAAGGTCTTTGGTTTTCGTGAAGTGTGCATGTGGTCATTACGTTTCTTTCAGAGTAGTAGTCGTATGACCACAGCAGACGTTTCGATGGTGTATGAGTTTTAATTTTGTTGGTTTTCGTAATTGTTCGATGAACCTTATTACGGGCTATATAGCGAGACGACTTTTTTATAAGCAGTTTAGTTTAAGCACATCTGTTATAAAAACAACTTTTAAATTACTGTTACTTCATAAGAATTGCATCAATGTTGGGTGGTAAAGAAGGATTTGGTTTTTGAAATTGTTATAATATATATGATCTCTAAATTTTAAAAACATTTATTTAAACATATAAAATGAATAGATAAAGTTCAGAGGCATATTCGATTAATGTGGGGAAAATTTTAAACTATTCTAAAGAAGATAATGTTACAGAATCCTCTTAAAATTAAGTATTCACTAAATGGAATTTAATGGCACGTGTTTTTTACATTCCATAATGCTGTAATGAATTTGAGTGCTCTCCGAATTCAATTTATTTTCTATTGATGGTCGAAAAACCACACGAGCAAAACAACAATATCGTTTTATAGTATCGTAAAAATAGAAAAGTGTAACGAATTTATCAAGAAAGCATTACGACGAATTGCTTTCCCATCCCCCGGGTTTTTTATACCCCCGCATGAAGCATACTTTTTTTTTTACTCCAATCCAAACTACAATTTTAATCTTCGAAACCGTTCGTCGAGTAAACCATCCTAACGCCTCAAATTATTTTGCATTATACTACACTGTACAAACTATGGCGTAAATTCAAGAACAATGCATAAATAAGCGCATCAGCCGTAATACACGCCGTGCGCAGCTTCAGCTCGGTAAAGAAGCGCACGCTCGCAAATAACTCGCTCTTGTACTCGCGCGCGGCACTACGCGTTACGGTAATAAAAAATGGGTTAGGAATGCCCAATAAAAGCTGCCGCTCGCGAAGGTAGCTTTTTACTGCCGCATTTCGGGACACATTCGAACGACTTTCCACCAGTAAAGGCGCTTTTGATGCGAGAAGTGGACGTTTATCATGCCAATCAGATCGCTAATTTTGTTAAATTCGTGCGTATATCTAAGTGACTGGACTGGATCATCTATGTATAGGTGTTGCGCGAGAATTTGCGAGTTGTTAGAAGAGAAAATAGAAACGGTTGATTAAGCGTTCCACGGAACAAAAGGAATATTTCATGCGCGGTGCAGAGTGACGACCCGCAACCGGTTTAAATTTCAATTCACTCCGAGCGTATGTATATATAGAACTAAGATAGGAGTAATAATAGCTGCATTCAATAGAGTTATAAAAATGTTTGACATAGAAAGTAGAAATTTAGCGAATGAGTTCATTAAAAAGAAAGTAAATAAAATTTATGGTAAAAATAGAAAAAGAAATTAGTCAGTCATCTTTTGGTATACAACTTTTGTTTAGAAATGATTTAGGTTGGTAGTATCTTATGCTGCATTTTGATATTTTTTTTCTTACAAATAGTTATAATGAGTATACTATGAAATTCAGATCATTACCATAAACACTGTTTACCCTTGTAATGAGTGTTAATTAAGCCACTACAGAGAACCAGAAGAATACTTTTCCTCATTAACTTTAGTGAACAAGTTATCGCTGTTATGTTATACAAATAATAAAGATTACTTGTGGTTGAAGAATGTTATAAATAAAAATTCCTTCCTTTCTAAAATATTTCAAACTTTACTATTGTACCGTTCTGAACTTTGCTTAACTTTACCGAAATTAAAAAAATGCACATCGCTAATTTTCATTTATACTTGCCGAATGCCGTCTAGTTTATATTATCGGGTGATATAAAGTATACACATCCATTTTTTTAGAAGTAAAAAGATGGTTATAGTAAAGCAGTGATTAAAACTTATCAAGACTGACGAACGATTAATAAATTTAAACATGGTTTAACAAAATCTAGGCGACATCGGATCCATTATAGATTCCTGTACCTTCTTTTATTCTACGCCTTGAATAATATAAGCTACATCGCACCATTGTTGCAGCAACTCAACTGCATAAGAAACGCAAAAATAACTTGAAGATAATATTATAGTTACCTATAAAAATGTGGAATGCCCACAGATGCTTTATAAACATTTTCCGATGAAATAAATTAGGTACAATTATATTTAAAGATGTGAAGTAGTCGTATGTTACCCGACCAATTTGGCCATTGTAAATCTTATAATTTGTTTCATAAAATATTTGAAAAAAAAATTTCTCTATAGGGAATGGTACAACCAAAATGGGTTCATTTTACATAGTTGATTCTTTTAAAGGAAAAAAACAGATATATTTTCAATTTCAATATAACAGGTATAGTTTAATTAATTATGTTCTGTATTCAAAATATTAATTTAGGAGAAAATTTTGTACACATTATTATTAAAAATTAACAATTCTAAAACTAATTCTAAAATTAACAATTTCGCTACCTTGAAATAAAGGTCAATAAACTCATCAATCTGTATTGAGCATATCACGTTTTTCTAAAGTTTCCATATAATAAACGTACTATTTTGATTATTTTAATGAAATGAAGAATCTATATTAGCATAATAAATTTAAGCTATATTGTTTTCAACACAATCATACAATGTCCAACCAAATCCACCCGCATTACCACCAAACCCCAGCATCCACGCCTACACCGCAAATTTCACCGCTCACTCTGCGACTAATCCATCAATACAGCTATAGCACTCGACGATTCTCCGTATCGCTTGCCTCAACTCTCCCTTTCTCTCCCCGCGAGTATACGAAAATCCATTCCAGATCTCGGTCGCGCTGTTTTTCGCAATTTTCGGTGAGCCTCCCATCTCAGCGACCCAAGCACAGGAAACGGCTAATTCTCGCATCGCCCGAAGTATAACGCTCGGAAGCCAATTCCGCGTTAATGAATTCAAAATCGTTTTGCCGCGTTTTTCCTCGCACCACACGCGCGGCGAATAAGCGGTCGTAGAAAAAACGAAGTGTAACGCGCCCAACCCATACGGCCAAGCCCCCTGTATCCAAAACAAACGCGCTTCCAAAATAAAGTCGCTCGTAAAGGGTAAAAAAGCGCCGGCGCTGCATTCCATCGCGCGCGCAAAGGAGATCAACGCCGCTCGCTCAGCTCCAGCACAGTCATTTCATAGACAATCGCTGCTGCAGCCTGCACCGCCTCGCCCGAGTTTTTGTAAATTTGACTGAGATTCGAATTCTCCGCTCTATTTGACGCCACACTCACCGCCGCCACCGCTGCTTCTCTATATCCCTTCTCTCTAGCATCCTTCTATCTCGCTCGGGCGCGCGTGCAATTGCAGTGGCAGCGAAGCGGCCGCACGTGTGTATGCGCGAGCGGCGGCGGCGGCGGTGGCGACAGGGAAAAAGGATTGCGCGCCTTGCGCTCTATATATATCGCGAGTTCGCCACACCGGGCTCCAGTGTCTTTTCGTCCTTTTCGCGGCTCACACTCCCCTGTTTTCGGCGCGTTTTTTGGTTGAGACCGAGGCGAGTACGACTGAGAGATATGACCGTGAAGGGACTACCGGTGTTGCTGATAGCGCTGTCGATGCTGCTGGTGGGATGCGTCCAGGGCGAGATCAACCAGAGGACGAGCGCGCAGTCGCTCGAGCCGGACACGGAGGCCGCGATGGCGACGGCGACACAGACACCGTACTCCACGTCGATGGAGAACTGGAGGAAGGACTGCAGCAGGTCGTACAGCTCCGCGTGCCTCAAACTCGACGTTGTGTCCTTCGTTGATCGGCTTTCGGAGCAAGATGATCTCGGTATGGAGTTATTTATGTTTATTAATTATCTGGAAGATAGGTTAGGTAACTGTACTTTTGTGTTAGGAAAGATTTTTTAATTATTACAGAACTGTATTATATAAAATAGGGAAGTAACTGCTGAAAATTTTTGGTAAACAAATATTTTTATTTTTTTTTAATTTTAATAAAAAATTTATTTGCAATTATTATATCGATTTGTATCGACTGGATAGATATATTAAACAATTAAAAATTATTATCTCTAAGAACCATTTTTTTTAATTTTTATAGTAACTTACACTATCTTTATGTCGCATAAACGAAATATTTTGAAAAGATAAATATTTTAGTTAAATATTTAATCAAGTAGCTTATAAAATAATTTAAAATAATTCAGTTTCCCATATAATTAGAAGCTAAATAGAAATCTCTTAAAAAAATAAAATTAAACTATTCATTAAGGCTATTAATCTGATGGCTGATAATTCAATCTCATACCTACAAAGAAATCCACCACTTATACTAGATAATATTTTGGTCTATATATATATATATAACTGCACCAACTTCACCCCAAGCCACCCACACTAGTCACTTCAATCACCACCTCATGTAACGCCCTATCCAATCACCATTACCAAAATTCCAAACACTCATCTTATCTGATACCTCGTCTCTAATAGGAATTCTGCCGGGCGTCTCGGTCGTGCGACAGAACAGAACTGGTACTGGCGCGTCCACGACCTCGGACGTCGTGGCTAACCTGGCGCGCGACTTTCCGCACGACGTGGACAGGCGCATGGACGCTTATCTCATGCACAAGATCGGCTCTTACCTCAACAGCCACGCCATCTCCATCAGGCTCTTCGATCCGCGCACCTTTGAGGCGGCGCGCAGCTTCAACGAGGCCGCCCTTGAGCAGCTCGGCTTCGGTGGTGACAAGCAGCGGTACAGCAATAGCGTACCCAGCAGTGGTAACCCTGCTGAGACTGGTACGTGGAGGATTTTTAGTTGATGACGTTGGTTTTGGAAAGAATGAGCAATTGGTGTATCTGTTAATTTTATTCTGTCTAACAGCTCTTGACAACAGTTTTTCGAGGTATAGACTCATAGATGACGACAGAATGTTTACTTGGTTTTGAGTTGATACATTTAATTATGACTTTAGATTACGATATAGTATTAGATTTTGTTACACGGGAAGGCATATTTTGTTGTTAATAGCAACGTGATGTTATCACATTCTGCACCTTCAATGGATTATAAAATGATTTGGAACGCAATGATGGGTCTAAATTTGAATTTTAAGGTTGAAAAATTAGAAAATGGAACAGTTTAATTCATATGCAAATTAAATGAAGATATTAGATATCAAATGGAAATTATTTACAGGCTTGCAATTATCATAAATTTCTAAACTTTATAACAATATTAAAATTTCTAAATAATTTAAATTTTTTCAAATTGCAAACATTTCAATTAAAAATTTTATTTTAATGACGAGAATTTCATTTTTTATTTGAAAATAGAACTAAAAATTGAATTTTAGTTGTATGCATCTGACTGACTAAATTAGAATGAATAGATTTACCTCAATCGAGCATTGGCTCCGGAATCTGCGAAGCGATGTTAATGATCTTGTTTGCGGTGATCGGTAGTTATCGAGGTGGAGACTACCGCTTCACACTTGAGGTGGCAGATTGGCTCGGGGATTCTGAAGATGACGTTGATCTTTTTCTCGAGTTGATGAATCATTAGTATCACGGTCGATTTGTCTATAAAAATGATCGATAATACTTTCAATTGGGTCGAATAAATTAGATCTTTGAATGTCTCTCTAAAGCTAATGGCCGTTGCTATAAGTCAGTGGGAGCAAAACTTAAAATTAATTTATTAGTAATTTTTATAGAAACAAGAACAAATTTAATCCGCAACATTATATTACGTTGACATATCCTTATATATTTATACAGTTTTGTATTCTTTACTACCCACATTACATGTATATTAAACTGCCCATCATAGCTGTGTAGTAATTCAATTTTGTTTAATGTCGAGTAATTAGCGTTACTACTAGGATGATTATCAAAACTGTTAGAATTCAGGTTAAGATTTAAATAACATAGTATTTCTATAACTGTTCAACGTCATCGAAATTCAAACTAGTTCTAGAGCAGTCACTTTGTTTTGCCAAACAATGCCAAATTGGGTCGAACGAGGTACGGTAACAGTGGATAAGTGCAAAAACTGACTTAGTTTTAAGAGAGATTCTTCTTTTTAAGGGGGTAACTGTAGTCGGTGTAAAAAAAGTCACGCTTAGGGAAAGTAAACGACGAGTGCTCACGGCTGTAGGTAAATTACGTTCTAAAAGCGAACTTGCGCTAAAGTAGTGCAGCCAGCTGAACTACAGGTGACGGCGATCTTGATCAATTACATTCCGTTAGCCTCCCTTTGGAGAGAATGCCTGAGTCAGTCTTAAATTTTTTGCGCTGCAACAGTGCGTATAAATATTTTAAACAATGTCCCAGTCTATTGAAATGATATTAATTATTATAAGTTTTAGAAGATGTCATCTTTAAGAGACCTAATTTAGATTTTTAGGTGTCAATGCTAACTTTACTACCAGCCCTTTAAGTCTCTTCTGTTTTAGTTAAATATATTATATTACTCATTATTATATTGCTCATTATATTATTAAATAATAGAATGTTTTCTTACATAGCGATATGTTTTTTTATGAAACTGTGCTGCTTCGTAGAGCAACGTTAAGTTCCTAAATATACTCTAGGCTCGTCCATTTTCTCTTAATTACTTTGTATCCATCAAAAACGAACAATTTATGGAAACCACCAATACTCTTCTCGAAAAAACAAATTATTAGCATATGCTTTCATCTGTTCCAGGCCGTAGGAAGGACAAAGGTGGCATGAACAGTCTGATGGCCGGTTTGATGATGATGAAGGGTACCCTCGGCGCTCTCGGCTTCGGCGCCCTGGCGATGCTCGCAGGCAAGGCCTTGATGACGGGTCTGATGGCTCTGATGCTTTCGGCAATCGTTGGTCTGAAATCGCTGGCGGGCGGCGGCGAGAAGAAGACGACCTACGAGATCGTCAGCAAGCCCGTCTACACAAGCTCGCACACCCACAGCTCGGAGGAGCACCATGGCGGTTACGGTGGTGGTGGCTACGGTCGCTCACTCGACCTTGGTAGCAGTGATGCCACTGCCGAGCAGCAGCAGCAGGAGGCAGCCATGAGGAGAGCCTACGGCAACGTGCGTGACAGGCGAGCCGTTCACCAGGCGCTCTAGAGGATTTGCTATCTCTCGCCTTGCCATTTTCTTCGTCCCCTTCATCCTGTTTCCATTGCTCCCAATACGCGCTCGCTTCCTGTCTTTCATTTATCTCGCGCCTTTGTCTGTCTCACACTGGCGCCGGGAGTCGTCTGGACGACTTTGATCCATTAGGTCGAACGAGAGCGTGTAAATAGACGGCCCCTGGTGTTCTTTGTTTCGTGCTTCTATTTGTCTCTCTTTTTTTCGACGCTTTTTTGTCTGCCTGTCACTCTTAGAGTTTCTTTTAGGAAAATGTAAAAATCGTGTAGCTTGATGGTGACTTTTTTCAGGATGATGTCTGTGTTTGGCTTGGCTTGTAAAATTTGAATTGATTATTTTTATGTCGATATCTTTTTGTTGTACCAAGTATTAGTAGATGTATAAGATTGATAAGCTTGTATATGAGCAATAAGGTATAAAAGTGTTACTAGGAAGAATCGTTTTAAATTTTACAAGTTAAACTACAAGTAAAATTTCTAATGCTAACAGATTTTCTGTGGGTAAGATATAAATATTTATATATTATATATTATACATAGACGAAATATGAATTCCACAACTATGGTTTGCAAATATTATAGCCAAGTAAAATAAGGAATAGTTTTAACGTATAAGTGTGGATATATAATATTTATGACAGGATATTTATATTGTGCAAACTACTGTGGTTCTTATACATCTTATTAATTCATTGAAACCTATATAGCTTGCGTTTGTAAATATTCAAAAATCAAAGTATATATCTATAAAGAACATTTAGGTAAGGTAGTTTACTTTCGCGAAAAACATTCCAGAACGTCGATTCTCCGACGTCCAAGAAAGGTGTCATTTTTTACCTCTATTATTTCTTACCTTTCTCTACTACCTGCTGATCTATTTCAATACTCTTTCCTCTATGTTTTTGTTGATCAATATACTATTTGGTCTAAAGTATTTCTTGCGTGTATTAAAAAGAATAAAAGTTGTCTTTATCTTACAATTGAAGCATGTCAATAGGTTTATTGTCTGATCAGTGATTGCATTTTTAGCTCTAATTTTAAGATTGTTGATCCCATTATATATTTTTTCCCGAATCAAAGCATGAACAGTTTTTATTCTTTATTTACATTTGAGTTCACGCGGGATTTATTGTTTTAGTCAGCGTATATTTATGTATTTAAGAAATTCAACCAAAGATTTAGTGCTACTTATTAACTTATTTAAATTGCAAATCGTAGAAGAATTACAAAAAAAAGTTGATTATTTCTCAGAAAAATGGAATAAAATTGCACCATAAATTCAAATCAAATAGTGAGTAAATTTATGAAATTCAAAAATAAAATTGTTATTTAAATTTATTCAAATTACAGAATCATCTTTTTACGACTGTAACAACTAAATTTTTTAGCGCACTTGAAATATTTTCCACTTCAGTTATTTCAAAGTTCTTTAAAGTAGTGAAAGTTAGCACAAAAACTAACATTTCATTGAGATGAATGAAGAAAAAATGTCTTTATTAATTTTCTTCAAATTCGAAAAATATGTACACTACAAAGGCGTGGGCTAATTAGATACTTATTATCTTATCTTTATTATTTTATCATTCCTTCTTTTTCTATGTCTCTCCCATAACTACTATTATATTAACCAATACTTATTGTTTTGTACTCAATAACTAATCTGTGTTAAGATGTTATGGTGAATTTTATGAAACAATGCGGAAAGCGCTTTGAGCTACACGGTTTTTGCGATTTCCTAAAAACTATTTTTCGAAAATCTCTATCTCTTCCATTTATCTTTCTCACTACTCATGTCCTTCTCTTCGAAAAAAAGAGTATTCTTCTTTTTAAGGACACGCGAAAGCTGCTCCCATCTTAATTACAACCTCCAAGTTTTTCCAGAACCCAATTCTTTCCACCGCGGAGGACAAAAAGAATCACTGCGTCGTATAATTAAAACTGCTCACTCTGCGAAAAGTGCGATTGCCATTCTCCTTTCATTCTCTCTATTTCTTTCTATCCCTTCCCCTATCTTTCTTTTCACTTTTCGCAAACATGCGTGTCAATTGTCTTTTTCGTCTCGAACAATGCCTTTCAACTCAACTATTCTCTCCCTGTCTCTTGTTTCTTCTTCCCACCTTCCACCTCCTCTCATCGTTGTCGAATGCTGCAAAGTGGCGAGTTGTGACCGTTATAGGTGTGCCACGCGGCGCTGGGTATTTATTGCGAATTATGCCGCACAGCGGCCATGCGGTTCGCCGCGATGTAACATAATTCTGAAGTCTATTTATGTTTGTTTTTTTATAATATACATATATACATATAGATAAATTTATTTATGCGTATTATACGATTGTAAAAATGTGAAGTGCATAATAAAAAAAAGTTAATTTTGATTTTGTGGTTTCTCCTTCTACATTCCCCGTATAATTTTTCCCATGGTAGCGTTCATGGAACACGATTAATGCCAACAGTATAAGAGTTCCCTATTATTAAAATACAAAAGATTTTTATAAGTTTGTTATATTAAAATAAATAATGTTTGTTCGACATTTGAATGAAAATAGCATTAGTCTTTACATTCTTTGTTATACCGTTTGAGAATATTTTATCAACAACTCCAAAACAATGCTCTAGAATGTTAAAACAATATTATATACTAAAATATGGGGAAAGCTGTACTTATATAGAATAACGTTTAAAAAAGTAGCTTTGTAAATATATTTCAAAATTGTTTGCTTTGAAACTTTCATGACTCTTTAATATTGGGTATAACCTTTTCATCTTTAGTTACAGACGAGAAACAATTTCGTTCTTGAAGTAGAGAGAATGTAGTCCAATTAGCAAACGTAGTTTGTAAAAATATTATAACAATATATTATTTCATCGGCAATATATGTCAACGGTTCTACATACTTTTAATGAAGACTTCTCGTATCAGTTGATATGCATAGCATGTAGACTCAAAATATTGTTTTTTGTTGCACATGATATGAAAAATGAAATATTACAGATCGCCAACTAGTCCAGTTCTTGATTACCAATCGTAAAGACGAACTAAAGTCTAAACTATTTTTAATAGGAATAGTTGATTTTTTGAAAGTATATCAATTTATAATGAATCATTTAGTTTGGAAACTCAGTCTTATTTAAAATCTTAAGACATTAATTTTTAAAAGGATGTTTAACCTTTGATTATTGATACACGTTTAAAGCATAAAAGCATTTTTAAAGTTTAGCTACTTGGGCTTCACTGAGACACGTTTTTACAGTACTGTTAATTAAAATATTATCTGATTTGAAAGAGTTTATAACAATTAAAAATGAATCGGTAGAATAAATGAGAATATACTTTTTATTAAAAGAGTTAATGTTAAGTATGTGTCAAAAATATTTCTTATGCATAATAAAACGAAAGCCTCTAAAGTCCTACACATTTGGCTACAGTTATTAAAGATAACATAAAACAGAAACCATTATCATGTTATAGTGGCATCTACTTGTACAATTCAGAAGGTTGAAAATAGTATTGACTTAGAGAAATTTACTTTTCTTTTCTTTAACGATAGAAATAAGGTTACTCGAGATAATTCGTCGACCTTAAACAAGATAATTTGTATATCATTTTCTAAATGCTTTAAACAAAAATTTGGAAAAGCGTTAGTGTACACCATAGGTACAGTAAATACCAAGAAAAAATTAAGGAACGCCCCGGATGTGATATTGGCTTCACACGTGTACCCTGCAGGGTGAGAAATTGTGAGGAGTGCGTTTTGACTATGCTTTGTCATGTGTAGTTGATTCGACTAATTTAAAACATACATCAACATACAATATACCTTCAGATATAAAATTCAGACGTATTAAATAAATGACAATGAGAACGAAATCCATTTTAAAAGAGAGAAACTATATCTATACATGCACAAAAATATTTTGAAATGAAAGCGTCATTTACTATTGGTTAATTTTACATGTACTTTCACTTTTGCATATCATTCTCGCATAGTCCATGCTATTTTATCGATTAACAAAACAAATTTCACAAACCAAAACAGTAGTATAAAGAGCCCTAAATACCTTTGATCTTTCGCTCCCAGAGCCCGCAATTGACGGAAAAGTAGGATTCGAGTTCCTAAGCAGATCCGACTGTTGCCCCAAAGACATAATAAAGCTGCGCTCGCGGGGCCGCCCGCCTCCCTCGAATCTAGCACGTCTCTTTACCCAAGCACGATTATTACGTTACCGATTTTTCCTATCCAACTGGCGCTGATGCTATTGTCACGACAAGGTCGCCGCAAAAATCCTACAAACAACCCGGATTTATCTCGCATATAAAAGCGCCACGGCTTCTTGTCACCGTAGTTCGCCGACGTCTTTCATCTCGCATTGTCTCTTCCTTCTGATCGCAATAGCTGCAAAAAAATCCGTCGTTCGCCGAGTGTTGAGTGATGTTCGCGCGGCCGTGGTTGTGGCTAGCCCTTCTGGGCTGCTGCCTCGCCGGTACAAGTCACGGCAACGCCGTGGAGCCGCTGTCCAGTGGTAGCCGGTCGATCGTCGACTTCAGACGCAACGGAATTAGGGTCGACGTGAAGGTCGTTCCCGCCGTGAACGTCTCCACTAGCGAAGAGGATGGCTTCCCTCAGTTTCCGTTCAAAGAAGTCGGCAGCTGCGTCCTCAAGTTTTCGCTCGTCTGCGTTCAGAAACGCGTCGCCAGGTTCCTGGATGATGTCAGCCACTTGAGAGAGATCACGCTTTTTGGTCAGAGCGTGAAGCTGGTGAAATTGAAGGAAGTGCCACCCGAGACGATCAGCGAGAGGAGAATGATTGAGGGCCCGAGTGAGAGGATCGATAGGAGTATCGATGACTTCTTTGACATGTTCGCGCTGAGGATTTCACTGCCCAGGTGGAACGGCAAGACGAACCAGATCGATGTTACGATGGATGATAGTAACGGGGTCGTTGAAGGTATCAAATTTGTTATTTAGTCTTAGCAGAAATCAATACTACAAGAAATATTACAAAAAATATATATTCTTTTATAATCAATTATTTATAAATTTTCAATAATGATGTGTTTCCTATATATAAAGTACTCTGTGACCAAATTATTCTTAATGGATCGATGAGATTAATTAGATCATCACAGAATAACAAAAATTTGTTTATATTTCAAGCAAACGTCATAATATGCCCGGAATAAGATAGTAAAAGGTTTTTGTTCAAGTAATATCGAAATAGTTTTCAATTAAATATCAATATTAGAATGATATTGTCTGCATTCTGTTATTAAAATATGAGATAATTAAAACTACTATTTTAACAAGTATCACAATTGAAACGTTTTATTTAATACTGCTATTGTGAAAAGTACTAGTTTCAGTCAAATATACAACTATATTTACTTAATTGTTCAATTTAATTTAATAAATTTATACCCGACATTCCAATCACTCAACACACATTTTTATATTTACAGGCAGAGGTGGCAAAGGCGGTGGTGGTAAGGGTGGTGGCAAAGGCGGCGGCAAAGGCGGCGGCGGTAAGATGGGCGGTTGCAAGAAAATGATGATGATGATGATGATGGGATTGAAAATGAAAATGATGGGTAAGCTCATAATCGCAGTTTGTATGTGAACTGAATTTTAATTAATGAAAATGTTTCGTTTGAATTCAGGTATGATCGGTATGGCCGCGATGAAAAGTATGTTCATGTCCGGCATGTCGCTCATGTTCTCCAAGATGATGCTGCTTCAAAAGCTGATGAGCATGAAGGGAGGCAGTATGTTCGGTGGCGGTGGAAGCGGCGGCGGTGGTTACGGTGGCGGCGGCGGCGGCGGCGGCGGAGGTCAGTATTACAAAACTAAAAGATTTTTAAATGATAGAATAATATCTGCACATCTTAAAAACTTCAATCAAAATTGAAGAATCAAGTTGAGTGAGTATTGAGTGATAAAATTTATTAACCTTCATTTAAGAACTGCCAAAATTATTTTGGTACAACTAAAGGATACCCACACCCACTGATTAAATGTCACGACATTTTTACGTTCATTTTTTTAACAAATTGATTTATAAAAAAAAATGGAAATTTATATTTTTGAATTACAATTATTGCATTGAGTCACTGGGCAAATTAATAATTTTTTTCATAAAATAGAGTATGTTACAGAGAATATGATGGAACTTTAATTACGAAAAATTAACATTACCTAAATTTAAAGGCCTTCTGTGAATATATATTACAATTTTAGAAAAAATTGAAAATGAGATTAATCCCGTCTTTGCATAACTAAACAGTCTTAAGGTCTTTTATCATACTGCATCTATCAGCCCGCCGTTCTTCCTTTAACCCCAACAAACAACTTTTACTCCAACTCTTTACCACAGGTCAACTCAAAGAAATCGTCCTGCTGACGAAATCCAGCGGCGGAGGCGGAGGCGGTAGTGGATGCGGCGGTGGTGGTGGTGGTGGCGGTGGCGGAGGAGGCGGCAGTGGTTGTGCTCCTTCGGACAGCTACGGCGCTCCGCCCTCGTCCAGTTACGGTGCGCCACCCCCGAGCGGCGGCGGTGGAGGTGGCTACGATTACTCGGGCGGCGGGGGCGGAGGCGGATGGGGGCGCAGTTTCGATCGTCGGCCAGTAGAATTTGTCGACGACTACGCGCCCCGGCAGCAGGCGGCGCAGCAGCAGATTGTCGCGCCAAATTCGGGTGAGTGTTGAGCGGAGATTCTCATGAATTTTGTAACTCTGGCGATAACTATAGAGGGATTTCAGAATTTGAATGATAATAATCAACAATCAACGAGTTTTCGATTGTAGAATATTCCTTTAGACAGAAAAATAATTGTTTGTATTAAAACCTAAATATAAACAGAAACCTTTCGATTATTGAGCATTCTTACAATTTTTAATGTCATATTTAGGGTATATGGTTTAATGAATCATTTTTTCAGCAATAGACGAGCGAGCGGCAATCAAACCGATTGCAAACAACAACTGGGATAACGAGGCGAACTATAGTTATGCAACAGAAACAATAACTCCTGATGTGACTACGACTAGTCAATATGTGCAGAAGACTGCAACAAATACACAAAAAGAGCAATTAGTTAATTCTAATTTCTTACGACCAGTTTATGCCAAGGGATGGAAAAATTACGAAGTTGCAAAAGCCAGAGCAGCAGAGTACTATCCTGATTACGATATGAGGCAATAGGACAATTGGCATATAGTGGGTTTATATATTTATTCTAATAATTAATTGATGTAAACTATTTATTTGTACATTACATATTTAATTGTTTATTTATTTATTTATTGAAGTTTGTACATTATATTCTTCAAAGATACCAAATAAAGCCTTGCATAAAATTTTTCAAAATATGTTTCTAAGCTCAATTTTTGTTCGTGGTGATCTACTTGTATGCTATCTATAACAATTTTGTATCTATGAATGTGATAAGAATGGCCTTTGTGTTTCTGTTTTTAATAAAGTGTTTGAAAAGTATAAATATTGCGTTTTAAAATTTTCATCCTATAATAATCTAAGAACATTTAGAGTAAACCGCGTGAGATTAGATTCACAGCACCTCGTCCTATGTCACCTGAACCAAATCAATCAAATCGTCACCTCTATTACCATCCAAACACCCTAACTCACTCATGCCATCTTCCCACTAAACGTCAAACCACCTCAAGTTCAAGTTCAAGGCCACCTTACCGATACCCGCACTATGGGCACCCGCTACCAGTACCGGCAATCTCTGCATTACCGGTCGTAGCGAAGCCGCACCACCGAGATCGACGATAAAAGATAAAACAACGTTCACAACCTTTCTCCACCGCGACTCGTCCACCTGCTGACGATGTTCGGTACGTGCGTCGCGCGTGAGAAGTGACTCGCCGGCCCGGAACCAATTCAGCGCGAGTAGGCGCCCGCGTAACGGACCGGCTCGCGCGCAAATAGCCGTCGCGAATTACGTACTCCCGCGGACCGTGTTTACGCGCCTGCTCACGTCTCGTTGGTGGTTAGAATGGTGCAGTGGGTTTTCTTGATATTAAGCATCGAGGATGGGCAGTGTTCTAATTGGATTGAGTGTGGTAACTGTTAATTGGCGAGGATATGAAATAATCATGAATGGATTGATTCTTTTTTGGATTTTATAGAATTAATTATTAAATAGCAAAATTTTACATGTAGTTTGTAAAGGAAAAACCCGCTGCGAATTCATGGGCACGTATTTTCCTCAATATTGATTGCTTGAATTAATTTTTAATGCCAATATTTAATTATCTTATCATATCCATTGACACATTTCTTGAAAATTATATATTTTGATTCTATTTGTCCTAATACGTATTTTTAACATAATTTTTTTCAATTCTTTGTTGCTTCCTAATACAGAAAGCTTTGTAAAAGTGAAATTTAAAATTTCTTTAAATCACTGTAGAAACATGATTAGAAATGTTAGAAGTTTGAATCGCATTATATTAGAAAATGTCTGTATAGATGTGTGCGGGTGTGTGTGTTTGTGTATGTGTGCATGTATGGTGTGTGTTTGTGTATGCGTGCGGACACATATGGTAATGGTGAAATTTTCCGACCCCGAAATTTCGATGATTTTCGATATTTCTGAGCTCTTTGAGTCGAAATATGCGTTTCTCAGAAAATATCTATGTGTATGTATGTGTATGTGTGTGTGGACAAACATATAAAATTCATCTTTAGCAGGTATATGGAGTTTATTTTGAAGTTATGCAAGTTCAATTATATAGTTGATCAGATACAATTAAGTATTTAAAAAATAAAAAAAGAAAAATATGGAAAAATCAAAATTTTTGTTTTTGGTCGCTGGATTTGCATATCGGTCGGAAATAGGCCCGTTTTCTGAAAGGTCTTGAAATTATCTATCAATCCATAGTTTTGTCGGCCCGATCGGATAATATTAAGTCGGTCAAAAAAAATAAGAAAAATCTGGAAAAATCGAAAATTAATTTTTTAATCGCTTATACAGAACATCTAGATCATTTTGAATAATGTATTTATGGAAAATCAATATACAGAAAGAATGAAATTTTATATTAAAATATATATTTAAAAAATTATTTCATTTAATTTATCAATTCTCTTTGAGAAATAATTCTGGGGAAGGGGGGGGAAGAGAGAGAGAGAGAGAGAGAGAGAGAGAGAGAGAGAGAGAGAGAGAGAGAGAGAGAGAATGAAATGTGTTTTCAGATAGATTTTACAACTTCATAAGAGAACATAATAATTACGTAATGTGAAAATTACGTTAGCTTATTATAGTATTTTATTAATAACATTATTAAATAACTAATAAATAAATAAAAATAAATACACTTAAAATAACATAAGAATAAAATACAAAAGTATAAAAAAAATAATTGAATAAATAGAAGTCTTTTTCAAGTAAATTAGAAATTATTATCTGAATCTTGTGTAGAAAAATATTTACTAAGAACTCTTCTGAAACATTTATTCACTTTTATTCACTAACATTTTCACAATAATCTTTTAACTGGTACTTAAGTAAATTATACAACAGCATAGAATTGATATCAAATAAGGTTATTGAAGACGGCAGATGCTTTTTAAACCAAGGCTCGAACCAATATTTTAAATAAGTCTCATAAATTATATAGTATATATTTATGCTTGCGTGTCACGAAACTCACGAATATTTTCTTCTATGCAAAAGCTAATTATAAATTTTATGAACCTCATAATATTTATGCTCGTGTGTCACTACACTTACTAATATTTGCTTCTATGCAAAAGCTTACTATAAAATTTATGAACCTCATAATACATAATTATTTACCTCACTTTTATCTTGATCATAATTATTCCCATCATTCCAGGTATGATTGCCATTCGTACATAAAACATCACTTTAAATCTATAATTCTTGAGATAATTATTTTGCATGTTGTAATCGATTAATTTTTCGTTTAAGCCCAAGTCATCAATTCCAATTGCCTCATATTTAGCTATTTTTGACAAAAAGCTCAACTTTGGTCATTTTCAATTGAGAAATTCTGTGGTCGAAATTTCCAGTACGTTCCAATCTAGAAATCAATTTAAAAACATAAATATTTATTATAAGTTATTTAATTAAGGGATAAAAAAAATTGACAGTTACTTATTTCGTAAAGTCTCCATCTGTTCCTCTAACAATAATTTCCCTTTGACAGATTCTCTTAATGATTTTATCAGTTTAGCTGCTTTTTACTTTCTTCAAATACAACTTGAATATATATATATATAT
>UXGD01003598.1:0-19800 GCA_900474315.1 Torymus auratus | reverse complement strand
TTAAGGTGATGTGAAATACCGACATAATTTCCAAACATGGATATCTCATGAAAATACCAATAGAATCATTCAAATAAAAAATTGAGTGTAGTATTAACATATACGGAGCGCTTGACGTTCGTCTTTTTCCAAATTAACGTTTGAATGTTGATTTAAAAAATATTGAAATTTGGGTTTCACATGGCCTTAAGATCAAATCTTATGTAATTGATTAAAAAATACCTATAATTATGGGGTTAGATACATTTGTAAGGCCAAAAAAACGTTTTTTGCGATTTTTTTTTTAAAGACAAGTTAATATATGTTTTATACCACTGTTTTAACCTACAATAAATAAATATTTGAAGATATTAAATTAATTTTTATATGGATAAATAGCGATAAACAATCGAGTTACTACACAGCCCATCTGCCAGAGGTCCAAAAAAAAGTCGTATTGCAATTACTATAGGTACTCATGACTGGATCATCTGAAATGAAAGCTCCGGTGACATTAGTTGGAAAACAACTTTCACTTGTACTTGAACGAAGAATTAAAACAATATTTTAATTTTCAAAAAAATGGCGGATGTTTAAAAAAAATTGTTGGGCGAAAAAAAATTTTATTTATACAAATTAGTTATCGAGATAAATTGTGCACAGTTAAAATCTACATCAATATGTTCTACGTATGATGTAGATTTTAGTCGTGTAGACTATCTCAATGTAGACTATATATATGTTTACATTTTTTCTTCATAAAATTATTTCTGTAGAACTTAGCGGTACTATAAAAGTCCTGTGTAGGGGATTTGTGTAGACTCTAAATGTGCACGCACTGAAATTCACGTACTAGCAAGCTCAGTCTATGGCCTCAGGATCCCTAATTAGCCTGAAGCTTTACAGAGGGTTTCTTTATTTATTAAAAAAAAAAGAGAAACGTGCCTCAGCGTTTTTACGTACCAATGGACCTAACATCTCGATATCCAAGCTATGTAATTACCAAAATGGACGATTTTTGATACAAATCATGTCTCTTTTAATGATTATCGCTTTGCGAATATTTGACTTACAAGGACGAGCAAAAATTATTATAAATTTATAATAAATTTATAGAAGGCTTTAATTTAAACTTCGTTTCGTTAAAAAATATTGATTTAATTTATAAGAAATTATATAAGCATTAAAAAATAGAATATAAGAAAACCGCTGAAAATTTAACTTTTTTCAGTCATTTTATGGGCGGTATTTTTAGCCATTTTGTTACTCTATATTTCATTGCTTATAATTTTTTAAGAAATCAATATTTTTTAACGAAATTAGGATCAAGCTTAGATAAAGCATTCCATGTTTACTTTTATAATAATTTTTGTTCATTACCGTAACTTAAATATTTTCAAAGCTATTTATTATTAAAAGAGACATCACTTTGATCAAAAACGGGTTATTTCGGATAGCCTGGACAAATCAGGGATCTGGAGACTCTTCAATATACCTACGCTTAGAATAAATGTGCGAGAAATATTGATAATACATACACGTTGTTATAGGTGCACGCATGTTCCAATCGTAAAGCAGAAGATACTTAAAAACATGTTTCGCGCTATACCTACGTCTTTTCTTTGTTTCTATTAGAAAGTTGTTTGTCGGTTTACCTATAGATGACACGGACTTAAGCACGCACGTGCACATGCTATTATAAATGATACCTTTCCAAATTCTTCTTCAATATGTGCGCATCAATCGCAGCATCTCATTGGAGTTTATTTCCCCTTTGGCCAAGAACAAGTTGATTGCACTAAATGTATAATGATGTGCGCAGCAGAGAAAAAAAATTCAGGTTATTGGTCGTATATTACATCACACAAGGTCAAGAATACGGCATCGATGCGCCGTGTATTAGGCGAGATATAGGTAGGCGTTTTCCATTACGAAATAATATTTTTTACGCTCAATGCTTGCACCGTCGGTCCGAGCAGCATCTTTGTCGCCTGCACGCGCAGTTAACGCATGAGACGCGCACATCGTACACACGCATAAACGCGCGTATTTCGGGAGCGGGGAATCGATGAAAAGAGCGAAATGAAGAAAAATTCCTCGACGTTGACGCGCCGCGGTCGTCACGACCTTGCGCGCCACTTTGATCTTCTTATAAAAAGCCCTTTGCATCTTGTAGCCGAGATGAGAAAGTGTCCGACGTTCTTAGACGAAAAACCGGAGCGGAATAGTACTTATCTACGTGCACGCGACACCAGTCTCCACAAGACACTCTGCTGATCCACGTTTATTCAACTGTGATTATATTATTAAAAGTGAACTTGCATGCTATTTACCAATTACGCTATAGTAACAATATTATGCAAAGATTTGACATATTTCTTTCCTAAATATTTACTATTTATTCATATTCTATTTTAGAAAATGAACACATTGAATATATCATAAGGACAACGTGATATGTTATCATTGTGATTGAAAATAAGACGGAAATTATAAGTATGTGCAGAATGTTTTATTTTAATTACTCTAGTTCAAGTTTATGATATACACCATATCAACTCAATATAATTAAATGAAACACCCTTACAGTGGTATCTCTCGAAACGGATAACTTGTATCCTGTAGCCTATACCGTGTCACTAGATAAACTAAATACTATATCCCGTGTGTTTGACTATAAATTATTCAGAGCCGAGTACGTATTGTTGATTTTGGAGCTTTACAACTACTTTCATCAGTGAGTTTTCAATTATATTGAAAACTAAAGACGGTAATTTATTTGATCGAATAGATATATATGATTTATCTCTACGAGTTGATCATTAATTTCTAAAGGCAAATATTTTGATTCAATTATAACATTCTTTCATGCATGAATATTCACTTTGTACTCTCTTGCATGGATAGCGATGAGGAAACTTTTTAATTATACTACTCAAATTTTAGACTAATACTCATATGCACGGATGAAAATAGTGATTTTTCTAAAACACACTGCAAAACTTTTACATATTATATTAATCATAATTTCCTTTTGATTTAAATACAAAATATATAAACTTTTTCTCATATTAATTTTTCACTCTTCATATCAAATATATTTTTCCTACTGTTTGTTAAAAAAATAATCATTTATGTTATATTTTAATATCTTATTGTTGTTTGTACCGTTTTTTAACCGATCGATGCTTATATACACATTTTTAAAATTAATTTAGTAATAGTAAATTAATAGAAATAAAAATATATTGTCATGTTGTGATTTAAATAGAGTAAGGCAAAGATAGACGACCAAAATTATGACATCGACTTGCAACGAAATCGTGAAAAGCCATATCCTATTCTAAAAACGCCGAACCTCGGTAAGATATTATGACGCGCGCTAAAGTGATTCAGCATTATCATTTATATAAATATTCATAAAATTGGAAATGACAAAATGAATTAAACGATTATCAATAAAATGGAATTCGCTTAGCATGAGGTCAAATAATAATAATAATAACATTTTTGCAAAAAAAAAGTTTACAAAAATCAAATCGCGCTCAGATACTTTTTTCTTCCTTTCACGGAGCATCATCAAATAAGCCATATAAAAATGACGTATCTCGATCTATCCTTCACTTTATAATTAAGCACATCCCTATTTCTCACGCTTACCAACTTCTGCAAAAATGAAACAGGAAAAGGAGAGGACGCGCCAAGGAAACGATGACGGCGACGCTGCGGAACTTCGTCCTCGCCTTTCACGTGGTGGCCTTCCTCCTGGCGTCGTTCGCCACGTGTCAATTTGAGGACGATGCTCTGTTTCACGAGGAGACGGACATCGAGCGCAATTTTTACGACGATGTCGGAGGAGAAGACGAAGAGGACGAAAATCTGGAGTACATAGACAACCGAATCGACTCGGTGCCCACGTTCGTCGCGCCTGTCGAGCGCTTCGCCAAAGCCCTTGCCGCGCCGCTGGGATGGCTAAGCCAATCGACTAGCAGTCCCAAGCCCGACAGCGATAATCAACCCGAACCAAGTAGCGGCGTCGGAAGGCTCATCAATGGTCTCACCAAGCCCATCAGAGACATCGTAGGAACCACCGGCCGGGCGGTCAGTGGCGGATTTGGCCAAATGCTGAATACGATTGGCGACAGATTTAAGGCCATATATCCAGGTAATTTTATCAAGGATCGCCGACTTCCGAGGCTCTTAATGGGTTTTTTCAACTCGGATTAAGTCGAGGCCGTGACTCCATGAAGTATTAAGTTATATAACATATTGTTTCGAGGTCAATTCACGGCTATCATATATACATAATAAACACAACGTCTTTTGCGTGAGGACGCGATTCCGACTCTTAATACACGATAAAAGTTTTGATATTTTTCCTTGTCTGCCAATTTTGCATATACTGAAAAAATTCCTAATATTTAATTTTATCTCTAAAGATAAATAAATTCGTTGAAACAAGAAATCTTATATTTGTAAATTATTTATTTATCTTGTATCTACTTAAAATCATAAATAATGAAAGCGCATAACTCGATTCCCCACCGCAAGTACGATTATTAGAAGCGAAAGCATAGAAAACAAGAATTTTCAACATTATCTGTCAAGTGTTCAATATTGTTAGCGTGGATTTCTATTATTCTATAAGAATGGCATATGAGTTTAAATGCAAATTTAAACAATCAATCTATTTCAACTGCGTTAATCTAATGAATCTATACTCATTATTTACATCAATGTAATTAATGAATCGTCCAACTATTATTTTCAACACTGTATTATGCAAAATACTTAATTATAATATATTAGATAAAATTCTTTAGCGTTGTTACCAAAGTAATGTCTTACGACATTCTTGTAAAGAACTTGAAGTTTAGGTTTATATTTAAAATTTAAAAATGTTGCATGAATAATTCGTACACATTTCACTGTTTTATTGCTCACGACTTTCACTTTTCGGTTATTGGACTATGCAAACGCGTTTGAGGAAAATATTTTCCCGCCATGCCGATGTAAATGAGAAAAATTTGAAAAATGACCGTTATTAACAAAAGACGAGATTATTATACGCGCGACGCACTCTTACGACATTATCTCGATGCAATCTTGCGCATGGTAACGCTGCAGGCGCGCACGTTTTCCGCAACTTTGATGCCTATTGCTGGCCATGAACTGAAAATGTGACTATCAATTTTTTCGAAAAGGCCTTCGATTCATTATACCTACGAATTCAGTGACGGGTCAAGGATTTTACTCTTTAGTTTCGGGATGGTACCATATGTATGTCCGTTGAAAAAATTATTTCTGGTTATAATAGTACATCAATTTATCATAAGCATCAATAAGTTCATTGACTTAAAAATAACTTGCTCTATGGAAAGATCTGCGAAGACCTATATTGCGAATGGGTGATTCCTTTTTAATCAAAATTTACATCAATTGCTGCATGCATATCTTATCAAAAAAAAATATTGTTTTTAAGTGTATCTCTTATAAAAAAAAACAGTTATTTTTTTTATAAATATATAAAAAATTTTCACTTTTTAAATCGGTTTCGTTGCAGGTACTGAATGGTGTGGTGCCGGCAATATCGCCAAAAATTCAAATGAAGTTGGTCTTTTTAAGAATACTGATAGTTGTTGCAGAGATCATGATCACTGCAAAACTAATCTAGAATCTGGTCAGTCAGAATTTGGTTTGCACAATAATGGAATTTTTACAAGGTGAGTTTTGAAATTTTTTTCTTCGTTAAAAATATTCAAGATCGTTACAAAGTTGTGATTGAAAAGCAATGTTAATATTTCATTATGAAAAACAAAAATTTTATATAATTGCATATTTACTGTAGAAAACTCATATGAAAACCAAAAATTACTACACGCTTTATCCATTCCTTTTGTTATACAAATCCCTGAAGTTTCAATCGATAGACTACTGATACTTTTTAAAGTTTATGGTCCATGAGATGATAGCAGCCATAATCGTTTACGTACGCCTAGTATGTAAATTTATATATTACCATTTTTATGTCTACCAATGTTTGTAAATTGCAGGTCTCATTGTTTATGCGATGCAAACTTTTATTATTGTCTAAAAGAGGCTCATTCATTGGTGGCCACAAATATCGGTACTACTTACTTCAACATTTTGAGACCTCAATGTTTCAAGGAAGAATATCCCGCTCGCTGTATCAAATATGGAAGGTAATATACCGATAAGATTTATAATAACAATATATAGCCATATTTTTTTGTGCGAAAAACCTAGATCGAATTGGTCACTTTTATAAATGATATATAATATTTTAAAGAATAAATTCGTAGTCGATCTTAGTTCGTTACATCAGAAAAAGACGAGGGACTCGTACTGTTGAAAAGTCGGCGATAATTAATGGAAAATTGCGTTTTTTATTAACAATGTTTCTTAACTGTAACTGACTCAGCCGTGGAATACTAATACCAAGCTATGATCATTTTGTCAATTTTTAAGATATTTAAATGATTTCTTTTCATTTAATTAGGTCCTTAAAGGTCTTTCATTTCATCCCTGAAAAGTTACGAAATGTTTAGTAATATGCAGAAAAATGCATTTTTTTCGAAAAAGGCACTTATCAGAAAAATATTTTTTTGTCGAAAACACCATCTTTTTTTAATGAAATTTTTTGACAGATAGTGTTTTTGAAAACCTGACGAACGAAGCTTTAATAAGTTCAGGTATTTGAGTGAGAGCAGAGAAAAATTTTATTGAAAAGTTTAGTAAGTTTAATGCACTTTTATCTTCATTAAGGTATTTTCGTTGCACTTCTAGATAATAATTTTCGTTTACTATTACTTTTTATTTTATTTTTTTTGTAAGCTTTTTTCTCTTATTGCTCATGATTTAAAATTTTGTATATTTATTATTTGCTGTCTTTTACTTTCACCCATGGGTGCGCAGCTATTCTTGCTCCAAAACAATATTTCCTATTAATAATCCTATAATCCTTTAATAATTTCTTATTTCCATACGTGACATTTTTGTATAACATTATATTTATAAACCTTACTCTATTTACTTTTTTCTTTTTTCTGTAGATAGTATAATTTCATCATTTTTTTAATAAAATCAGTTGGATAGCTTTAGTGTAATTTTTAACTTAAGTAACAAAATCATCAGCATTTTGAATAGACTCATTATATAGAGTTGAAAACGATTTTTTAAATGATCGACAGATCTGAAATAATTGATATGTTATTAATTCGAATCGCATTGATCTTATGCATCTCTAGTGCTTAGAAGAAACGCAGAATCATGAGTCTTATCATTACTTACAACGGCAAAACTTTTTGTTTTAATTCCTAGTAACAAACGGCTGCAGTAAAGAATAGAAATTTGGTGATTAACCTAATGATTACCTTAACAGGTTCAGTACGTATAATGTATAAGAAAAAAAACATTAAGTTTACAAAGAATAAAAAAGAATCAAAGAAATTTCCAGTTTTAGTTATTCCCAATGATGTATTATATCTGATATAAAAGGCGTTATGAACAAAAGTTTTAAAAGTTTTTTGTTTTACAGCAATTTAAAGTATGGCAGATTTTATGAGTCATATTTGACTTATTCCGTACTGAACCTGTTAAATAGCTATATATTAACAAATTATTTAACAAAGATATTAGATAAGTAAAATTCTATGCTTTTTGAGAAAAATGCACTTAGGTGATATATTCAAATAATTTTCCTATCAAGAGCAGGGTTGCAGATTTCGGACTTCCTCAAGCCGGGAGTCCGGAAGTGCACAGGAATTTGAGAGTCGATTTTAATCGAGTCCGAAATTCCTTTGCACGTTAGGACTCGCTCTTCATCGAGTCCGAAATTTCTTTGCACATTCGGACTCGATTGGAATCGATTATTTTTTTATTAACCAACTTAATACTGTCAGGTTTACTTACTAAAAATTGAACTTGCACACCTTCAGCATATCGAGCGTGCGCACACACACACACACACACACACACATTCCTATATCAAAAAGAGATGGGCTTGAGATTGTCACCTCTAATGATGGTCGATTTGAAATGAGCATGTAAAATTTTGATTAGCCCGCATAATACGGCGCGCGAAGCGCGCATTGACACTTCTAGTTTTTTAAAAATTGCATATTTTGACTCATAGCTCAGAAATATCGAAAATCATCGAAATTTCGGAGTCCAAAAATTTCACGATTACAGAGCTTTCTTTTTGAGAAAGTAATGAGTGAAGACGCTAATTCATGTAGATATATGTCGAAATTCAGAAAAAATTGCCCCTAACTTGTCCGCAATTTTTTGTGAATTGCGACATATAGGGTAGACGTACCGGTTTTGGCCACTACTCCGTTTTCGGCCACATATCCATGTTCTTAAATGGATTTTTAGGTGGCCAGAACCGGTGGTGGCCAGAACCGGTGGTGGCCAGAACCGGTATACGTCTACGCTACTATTTATAATTTTTTTTATAGAGTAATCCATTTTATCTTTAATCAAGAATTTTAATAACAGTTCTAAAATTATAGATTTCCTCTTATAGAAAAATGATGGCCTGTTAGGTAAGACAAGATAAAACTGTTTGTGATCGATTTTAAATTCTCACTAAAGAGTGCGCTTGAACTGGCTAGTATTTCCAAAAAGTGTATGAGAACTAAGGCAAACTAGAAGAAATTAAAATAAAATATTCAAAATATTTTGAAAAATTGCATTGATTGCACTTCGATGCACTTTATGCACCAGATGCATCTGATGGATTAAAAAGAGATTAAACTGAAAAAAGTAAAGAAAGAAATGGTAGACGAGAAGCGAGGTCTACTAAACTCGGTTGTAAATATTCTCATGGGTTACCCCTGAATTTTCACCTGAATTTTCACCTGAATTTTCACATGAATTTTCACCAGCAGATTACTTGAATAAGTGAAAATTGGTCTACCCTTTAAATTAGTGGAAAAACTGCTAATTTATTAGTAAATTTATTAGTACTACTAATTAAATTAGTAGTTCTAAAAAACTACTAATAAAATAGTGAATATTTACTAATAAATTAATAGTTTTTTTCCACTAATTTAAAGGGTGGACCAATTTTCACTTATCCAACTTAAGAGAGTACTGATATAAATTACAAAAAAATATTTTTATTATTACTTTCATACTAACTTCAAGGAAAAAACCTCACCTTTATTCCCCTATTACTTTCAATTAGGGTTTTTAGCTTATATTTCGACTATAAGCGAAATACTTGCTTTTTTGACTTTATAAAATACGCGACTCGCTGCAATTATATATATAATATAAACTTAGATAAATTGTCGTGGTAATTCTTAAACAATTAAAAACGATGTACAAGGTATATTTTTCTTATTTGGAAGCTGGCGACTTTGGATATTTAAGGTTACGGATAAGAACTTAAAAAATGGCCATAATAGCGTATTGGCCGAACTACCCCAAATGCCTTTATGTTAAATACACTTATCAACTTTTTGTCGGTTCTTATAAATAATGGTTAAAAAGAAATTGTAACTGGATATATTATGTGCTACGAAGTACTGAGCCTGTTAATATAATCCGCGCAAAAATCGAAACCGTTGGATCTATTGCGGCGCTATATTGGTACCATCTAGCGCCGAAATTGCCGTGATTCGTCGGCGCAATGGTTGCGCTAGCGTAGCGCTATATTGGCGCAATACCGTAATTTACTATAGCGCCAATATAGCGCCCATATAGCACATTATTTTTAATATTTCCATTGCGCTATGTGGGCGCTATATTGGTGCTATAGTAAATTATGGTATTGCGCCAATATAGCGCTATGCTACCGCAACCATAGCGCCGACGAATCACCGCAATTTCGGCACTATATAGCGCCGCAATAGATCCAACGCTTTCGATTTTTGCGCGGGAAGATACACAATTTTCACGGATGAATGATACTTCTATAAATTTGATATAAATTCAGTAAATGCTAATAATTAATTTATCAATCATCTTTTAATGAGATATTATGTACATAAATATTTTTCACAAAGTAAAAATGGATATAAACAATTTATTTTACAACAGATTTTATGTTATTTACAAATAAAACCAAATTTCTTTACTTTCTAGGACCAGGCTGAGGAATAACAAATGTTTAGAATACGACTACGATTACACACAAAACAAATCCTGGCAATGGTTTGATAGCCCAGACTTTTAATAAAATTGACGTGAGCATTGATACGACCAATCTTTTAATTTAATGTGCCTCGTGATTGGAGATCACAAAGTCATATTATTCTATGTTATTTGTTATTATTTAAATCGACAAGTTGTTAAATAAAATTGTTTCGAGGAGAAATAATTGGAATAATTTTTGCACCTTTTAATCTGTCAAATCTCTCAAATATATTTTTGTAATAATTATCATTTGCACTATTGTCTTTATTTTATACGGGAAATAAATTATTTTTATCAATAATAATGATAAACTTAATAATTTACCTTTATATACTACCGAAGTATTTATGTATAGTAGAATTATGGTTTTTATTAAATTTAGAAGACTTATTTACGTTGAGTAAATTTCTTTTCGCCGTACCCTGGCCGAAAGTACCATTTTCACTCCCGGCTCAAAAACGCGAATGTGGTATTTTCGCCCCTGGTATGACGAAAAATTGTATACGCACGACGAGAAAAAAAGCCAGCCCACATCACCTGTAAATTGATACCTGAGCCGAAGACTTCAAGGTAGGAAAGGCTTCTGTAGTATAAAGTATAAAGGTAACGTTTTAAATCAATTTACACGAGCTGTAGACTGTTCAAGTTTTTTCGTCCTTAGATGCATAATATACTATTCTTCTTTTTTGAAACGGTTAATTAAATTATTGGAAAAATTTATTTTAACTTATTTTATTAATTATTAACATTATTAATATTCAATGCCAGTAAAATATTGCTCTCTGTGCTATGTAGCCATAAAAAAATAAACCGGTCTGGAATCTAGCAGCTACAAGCGGTTCAATAAGTATTTATTTTTGGACACTTCGTGCGCAAAGCTCGATGTCGCACACGCTCGAATAAAAAAGCATGCGCTAAATCAGGCTTTGTACACGTCGTATCAAAAAATATGGTTCGATACGTGAGCGAGAAGGAGATTTTAACCTCGTGTGACCTTTTCCACGCTTAGCTCGGGCGCAAACGTCCACACGAAGATAAGATCACTTTCACGCACTAGTATCGACATGTACTATTTTCGTTGGTACTTCTATAGCTATGCCTTTTGGTGGAATTCCCCTTTTTATCACATGAGGGATTTGTTTAGGTACCATTCTATAACAAACAATTATATATCATTAATAAATATAACGTTCAAGTTCGAGATCTAACATGTATAATATCTCTTTAAAACTTCAACTTACGTTATACAATCGATGATGGGACAAACAGATAAACAAAGTGTGCATCCAGTGCAGTCATCCGTTACGGTAGGGATGTGTGTATCTGCATCAAATTTAATTGCCTGATAACCAGAATCAGCGCAAGCCATATAACATTTTCCGCAATTTATACACATATCCTAAAAAATAAAATTTTAATTTTAATATATAATGTTAGTTATTTTCCATTGTTTTGGATCACCTTAATACAGAATACGCAAGAGCGGTAGATTTATATCATTATATATACATATTCATAGTACGTACGTCATCGATAAGAGCGACGACTTGTTTTTTATTATCCAATTCCTTGTACGTGCCGATGTGCGATAACGCGTTTCCAATCACATCTTTGATAATTGGAATTGGTTTATCTGGTTTTGGCGCCGGTCTCGTAGGGGCTAACTCTACGTCCAATATATTTGACTTTCCTTTAATTTCCGCTGCCACTTTTTCTCTCATCTTTTGATATTCTCCAAAGTATGGTACATTCTATTGAAATTATGAACAGTGAATCATCCATATGCACAATCAACTTCATCAACTTGTATGATTATAGAATATAAGAACAGTAACTGACCTTTCCTAAAGCATGTTGAAGGGAAACAGGTTTGCTTTTTTGATGTTTTATGGTTGGTGGACTTTGTCCGTCCCAACCCTTTAAGTGACCCATACTCTTTAAATATAACAAAGCCTTGAGACCCGTTGTATAATCGTCAATAAGCGTGAAATCTTGATTTTGTATTGCACTTCCGACCTAATAGTAAAAGAAACAGTATTGCAAATTCTTAATTAGATTCTAAAATATAATAGGTTAAATGAAATTGAACAGTTCTAATTTTTCGTTTGAATTCCAATTTGAATTAACAAACAGTGTATGATGTTAGATTAGTGCACATATTTTAATATGAAAGTAACTTATTCAAATTATATTCGTATTTATTATTATAAGAAATTATTTAAAAATTAATTCACATTTTACCTGCAAAACTGACGCTCCACATTGCAGGAATTGAAGAGCAATTTCTGCGGAGTCAACGCCACCGATACCAAGGATGGGGAAACCAGGAAGTGCTTTTGCCACTTTTGAAATTGCCCTTAGGGCCATTGGTCTCGTGGCATTTCCGGATACACCTCCGTAAGTTGTAGCTTTTGACGCTCCAACTGCAGGCCAAGGTGTCCCGTCAGCCTTGACACTCATAAGACCCTGTACAGTATTAATAGCCGAGACTCCGTCAGCTTGGCCTGCGTCAGATTTTCAAACTTACTATTTTTCACTATGTAATATATTTTTCTAGTTGCTAACTATTTCATAACTATAAATTTGAATTATACCTTCATAAGCTGCAGTCGCAATGGAAACGATGTCTGTTATGTTGGGCGTTAGTTTAACGAAAAACGGTATCGATATAGCTGCTCTTACCCACCTTGCAATATTTCTTACTAATTCTGGGTCCTATAAAACATAATGAATTAATGAATTAATGAAATTTATATAAAAAAAGATTTATATTTATGATTTATATTGATAAACGTACTTGCCCACACGCCAAACCCATTCCTTTTTCACCCATTCCGTGCGGACAAGAAAGGTTTAATTCTAATGCATCAGCTCCAGAAGCTTGCGCCATTTGTGCCAATTCTGTCCAGTCGGCTTTGTTATATGTACACATGATACTAGCAATTACGACCTTTAATCAGAAATTTCAATGTAGCATATTATTTCATTTATACTAAAAAGGATTTTTTAAATCATAAAATACATCATAATTTATCATGCATGTTATTACAAATTAATATTTTTTAAAATTAATCCTCCGTAATTAAGAACTTTTGAGATGCTGTTTTATTTTTAAATATCTACTGTGATAAAAAATTCAGAACAATATAAATATTTGCGTACCTTTGTTGGAAAGTCTTTTTTCAATTCCGTAACACCTTTACACCAATAAGCAGCTGTCTTTTCTGAGATTAACTCAATATTTAAAAAACTACTTTGTTCTGGACCATAATGATTACCATCAGTAGTACCTTTGACTATTCGCGGTGATATGTTAGTAACAAGGTCCTAGAAGAAAAGATTTAAAATAATTAAACATTAAAAAAAATTAATTTATAATTTATTAACAAAAGTGTTAAAATAAGTTAACGAAAGTAGTAACTAAATATAACCTTCTTTGGATTCAAAATCATGAGTTTATTTTAAGTACACGCCACTAGCACAAAACTGCCATATGATGTATATTGTATTTATATATTGCATATGATGTTCACATTATTGTATACATAATAAATAAAACAAGCCATATAATCTTAATGATAATCATTTTGTATATAATATGGCATATAAATTTTATTACTTTTACTTAAATAATAGAACTAGTATAATAAAATCTTTACCTTGTCTAAACCAAACGTCTTAGTGACGGCAAAGCCCCACCCAGCTTCAAAAGATCTGCGGATCATAGCACACGTAGTTGCAGGTGGAGCTGATGCCAAACCGAAGGGGTTTTCAAATTTGATATTACACACCTCAACACTCAGATCGACATCATCAATGGGTGTGTGAAATTTAGGTAATTGTGGCTCATTCGGCACTGAAAGGCCGTGTTGTTCCTAAAAAATTGTCAATTTTTAATAAAAGTTTGTAAAAGAACTTAAGATATTTGTATCATGTTCACAGTCTCATAATCAATAAATGTAGAGTTTATATATCCATCACTCTAATATTTTCTATCACTTTGGAAAAATTTTCAGATAATTGAGAAATATCAAATAAAAAATATCACATAATAAATTATATTAAACACAATAATCGGAAAAGATAATAAAAAGAAAATATTTAAAAAAAAATCAAAATCTCAAAATTAAAGACTTTTATTGGTAGGGACTTGGTTTTCATTAATATTTTGTTATATAATTTTAATATAGTGTTTCTTTTATCGATTGATCATTAAATCATAGGTAGTATACCTCCAGCAGAGGGTAATCAATTACATCTCTAGATATCAGCGTGTGATCAATTTATTGAAAATGGACGCATATGATTGATTTCAATAACTAAAAGCACTTGTACTCGTCCGTTAGAATTATCATGATATGAATTTACACATACCTGTATATATTTATGAATGTGCCATGATGCGGTCTTTCCATCGTTAACAGATTCTACGGTCGTTTGCGCAACTCCAGCTAGATCTCCACCGCAAAAAACGCCCGGAACAGAAGTCGCCATAGTATTTTCCTCTACTTCTGGTGTACCCCATTTATTCAATTTCACAGGTTCCAATGCCCTTTTCACTATTGAATTCGAATATTTGTAAATAAAGTACTTAATAAAATATTAATATAACTAAAATATCCAATATTAGAATTACCTGCTGTATCATAAAGGCCGGAACCAAAGGCAGAAATAATAAAACTAACTTTAAGTCTGACTAATTGATCTTCATCTTCTTTCCATTCTCCATTTTCATCCTGTTCAGTTCTATAAAATTCGATTGCAGTTATTTTGGAGCCCTTAACAATAACTTTTTTAGGCGCAGCAAAAGGAATGAATTCACATTTTTCATCTTTGGCGAGCTCCATCTAAAATGGAAAGAAAATGAATATTATACTAGGTTAAATTTTTATATCTCTTACGACTATTCAATTCATCAGATTGCATCTGATATATATGATGCCCTAAAATACATACGGAAGACAGTTATACAATAAAGGTAGCGGAAAGAGAAAATTAAGACAATAAGACAAAAAATTGTCTAGTGAAGGCCTACACTTATAGTTTTGTATGTTACAAGAAATGTAAAGGAAATAGTTGTTTCAGTAACTCTTGATAAAAAATATATAAATCATATTGATAATGTTATTTAACTTTAAAGCACTGCTAATATTTATGTATAATTTGAAAATAAAATGCAATTACAGGTCTCTGCGTTGTATTATTTTGTTGTTCTAAGAATATATTAAAATAATTAAATTGCGGAAAAGTGAATGATTGATATATATTTATGAAAAGTTGAAGCTAAGCTGACTCCGATTTTCTCTTAAAAATAATAAAGTAATAGCTTACTTCTTCTGGAACAGCACGAATATTTGTAAAACCACGTCGAAAAGCGACGAAAACCTTTTTGGCACCACATCTTAATGCTGACGTTGCACAATCAAACGCAGTATCACCCGCGCCCAAAACCACAACGTTTCCATACAGATTAGGCAAGCTCGTGGACTTACAAGGACACAGACCAGGTTTACTTCCTTGAGAAACAGCAGGTAAAAAGTTCTTAGATGTGTAGAAACCCATTTCTGAAGTAAGGCCAGCGAAAATTGGAACCGACGTAGGTTCTGGTAATCCAAATCCTAAAAAGACGACTTGGTATCCAGATTCTTTCAATTTCTGCATACCAAATTATTAATGCATTACTAATTATCATATATCAGGATTTGATTGTTTACTCATCAAAATTTTTTATTACGAACCGGAATAGTAAGATCATTTTCGGATAATTCTCGACCAAATTCGATTTTCACTCCCAAGTCCTTAACTAAGTCAACTTCAAAAGATACAGCATCGAAAGGGAGACGATATTGTGGAATTTCAGAAGCACTCAAACCACCAACATATTTTTGCCTTTCAAATATTGTGATATCGTCGTATCCTAATCGAGCTAAAAATGTTGCACATGATAAAGATGCAGGACCGCAACCGATCAAGGCGATTTTAGTGTTCGAATGTGGCACACTCTGTCCAGGAATTCGTGTTTGCGGTATGTTCATTTGTTTGAAAATCTGTAGTAAAAAATAAATACACATATAAGTACTTCCATTCAAAATTTGTGAGTTCTATTAAAAGCAGTTTCCACTTATAAAAAGTTTGAGAAGTTTATATTATTTTAAATATTTACTCATGATTGTATATTTATTCACACTTATAACTAATAAGAAGTAACTCTCTCCAAAGAGATTGTAGTTTACTCCTCAAACTTCGATCGGTTATGGTAATATATTTCGTGGAAGTTTGAAGTTTTCTCAAAATTGACAAATACTCCTGAAACTTTCAGACGGGTTGTGAAAAAAATCACCAAACTGACGATTTTGTGGGTGCGTGTATGCATGCGAGTACGCGCGTGTCAGGTAGCATACGAAGTTTTATTATTATTTATACTGGACTACTATATGAAGAGTACTAATTGAAACAGTAAGTTATACTTTTTAATTATAAAACAACTTAATAATTATTAAACAAGATTTTTTGACTTCTCATTTTTCTTTCTCCAAGTAAAAAAAAAATTATCTCCTACTTATTACGAATAAAATGCTATATTAAAATTATTTAAAAAATTGAATTATTAGAATAACGAAAAGTACGATGTGTGCACCTGTAACGGATATATATTACATGACTCCTCTTTTTAAAATTATAATATAATGAGTTATGGCAAATCATCGATGTATTATAGTTTTTATATTGTTTATTCCCTAGTGGAAATGGACAATGTATATAAATGTAAATAAGTGTAAATTTCTGTAAAAAAACGTACATAAATGTATATAAACGTATACAATCGTAAAAAATTATTTACATTTATATACATTTTCCACTTTCATTGGGGTTATAAAACGTTTGTCATTGTATTAAATATTGACTTACATCCGTAGCGAATTGTTGTAAACCACCAATATTAATGGGTCCTTCTTCGGTAGCGAATAAATTACATCCTCCCACGCAAAGATCGCTAGTTGGACAAACCATACCGCAAGTTAATCCTAAAGGGTTGTCAGAGAAAATAGCTTTGGCAGCACCATAATAATTTTTGTTTGATATTGAGGTAATGAAAGATTTGATGTCCAGTTGTGTGGGACATGACTTTTGACAAGGTGCATCAGCGCATTTAAGACAACGAGAGGCTTCATATAAAGCTCCGCGCTCACTTAATGTTGTGTGCTTAATATCATCAAAATTTTTCGTTAATGGAAGACAGCTCTGAAAATAGTATTATGCAAAGTTATAAAAATAATTTTATTAGAAAAAGTTATAGATTAATTAGCAATATACATTGATTTTTTTCGGGAAGAATAACAAATAATTAAAAGATATATTTACAATATTGTTTGCAGATTCGAAAAAAAAGAATTAGGAATTAATATTTTGATAATGATTCGAAATTGAAAAAAAGCATTGTATAACTTTGAATAAAGCAAAATTTATCGTAAAAAAATAGTAAGTTTTGACACATAGTTTTTGATCAGTATTTGAGAAAATAAAATTTATCACGGGGAGATACAAATGAAACAAAAACAATGTTATCTATAGAAAACTGATGATGCAAGTATATGGTATGTATTCTACATGCACAGTACGATAACGAAGTTATCGGGATTTATATATAACATAAAAATTTTCAAGATTTATTCTCGAACTGATATTATATTGATATGCCGCAAGTATCTTCATTGATATTATTTTGCAATAATTTTGAACATATATTTCATTTTATGAATTGCTATACATTTACAATATAAAACAACATTTTATATGTTTAACCTATATTAATATTTTTATCAAAAAATGTTGGGAAATATTTTCCATTTATGACAAATCCTTTTTCATTAAGATTTGTATTTATAGTGGAGATAAATTTTTTATGTGTACTATATCTTTGCTGTCGCCAATCGTCATAAATTATTTTTTGAATCAATGAAACCAAAATCTGCATTCAAAGACACTTGTTAAGTATACACAACTTAATCGTACTATTACTTACATCACACTTGGAGTGAATGTTTCTTTTCCAGTGCTGTTTATTTTGTTTCGTTTGAGAAGATGGTATGACGTTTGCATATGGTTTTGATCTCGGATTCATGCCAAGTAAATTCTATAAAATTTGAGATTTATTATACTATTGCAATCGGCATATTAAAATTTCAATTTTTCTATTATATGCTTTATGTGCTGATATCAATAACACACTGCATTATTTACTTACTTCGATATCAGGAATGTCTTTAGACACGATTAATGACGATACAGCTGCCATGGTTTTTCAAAATTCGAATTAAGTTTTAAAAAAATAATAAAAATTTTCTTCAAAAGGTGTGAAATTAATCGATAATCGTCTGGTCGGTGAATCAATTAATATTTCTTGATGCTAGACGAATACTATATGTACTATTGTATAACTGATCCACAACTACACACCACTAAAATCTACTAAACTTTTAAAAAAGAAGCTACAATTACACAAACGATTGTGTTGTAAATAATTAAATGTTAAAATATATCACTACACGTAACTGAAGCACCTTACTTCGAGCTACGTTAAGAGAAACTTATAGCATACACAAAACTGGCTAAGCAGGCATGTTGATGCACGAACGGCCCGTCACTGAGTGGCAGGCACGCAATGAAGTGAACGTACAATGTCACGTGTACTCATGCCACGCGCCTTTAGAAATGTCAGTGGTGATCAACCTACTATCATTCTCATTTCCAGAATATTCGAAAGCGAAAAGGTAACATCGACCAATTATTGATCTTCTGTTTTCACTTTTTCTATATTCGTATTTAGTGCACATTAAAATATATAGTGTTTCTATTAATTGTAATATAGTATCATCGAGATGAATATACGCGTTAGATTGAAACGCGCACAAACACATTGCACGCACGAATAAGAGATAGATAAAGAGAAAAATAGTACTCAAAGGCAAAAGAAAAATAGTGTTTGATAAGCTTTTTTTTAAATAAACTATACTCATTTAATTAGAGCTGCGTTTTATTTTTATTCACGAATTTCCCTTCCTCCACACTAACGTTTAATAATAAAATAGAATGCAAGCAATATTATTTCTAATGTATTATTAAGAATTAAAATATTATTATTATTATTATTATTATTATTATTTCACATCTTGTGTAATGCTAACGCGGGTCCAGGATGAAAATCTCAACGAGGTTTAGACAAGAGAGGAGGGGTTTTCGTGGGTCGTACAGGTGAGGTACAGCCCCACACACCGGTCGGTCTTGCAGGGCCACTGATGGTGCGGATGCGCATTTCGCGCCCCCTCTCCGGAAAAAAAAATTATTATTAAACACGCAAAACGTTGGAACACGCTAAACGTTGGATAGAGGAGACAAAATTAGGAAAATTCCATAGCGAAACTAGTGGCACCGCGTTGAAGTACTCCGAATAAGCTGCCGGCGCGGAGAAACACGTTCAGGGTATGGAGGTGGGAGTTGAGTGGGTATTCTCCTTCCAGGCTCGTCGACCTCGTCGTGCGAAAAGGCTGAAACGACTGAGCCCCACACACAGAGATTTGGGACCCGCGTGTGTTAATGCATTCTCCAACTCCACAGAAAAAGAAATTATTATTATTATTATTATTATTATTATTATTA
>UXGD01003597.1:0-19808 GCA_900474315.1 Torymus auratus | reverse complement strand
ATTAACAGTTAGTATACTTAAATTTTACGTTTCAAATAAGCTAATATATTAACTATTATGAAATCCGTCTCTCAGTGTATGATTTAAATTTGCTTGCTAACATGTACTCAAACTGTTGATAAAGCCATTCTTAATTTTACTTGAAAATCCATTTATATTTAAGTATACAAATCAACTTTTCTTACTAGGAGAGGGTCAAGGGTCCGGATCACGGATTTGGCTGAAACTTTGGGATAGGTTTTTGGATACAGAAATATGAAGAAAGCTGCAATATTAGACCCTAACGCTAAAAAAAAACTAAAGTTCGGGGCACTTTTAGCTTTATTTTAAAAAAAAGTCTTGAAAATAACCTTATCTTAAAACGGCAACTTTTTACTTTAGAATATCTTAAATATCATTTTAAGTAGAGAAAATGAAACTAGAAAAAACGAGCTTTCATTTGCTTTTTTAAAAATGGAAAAATGTCCATTCCTTCCAAAGTTATGAACGTTTAACGTTAAGCATTGAAAACACACTGTTTAATCCCCAAACTTCTCTGTTGGACCGCTTGCATATTTTGGTGACGTTTGATGCTCAATTTTAAACGTTCATAACTTTGAAAGGAATGGACATTACTTAATCTTTAAAAATGCAAATGGAAGCTCGTTTTCTCTAGTTTCATTTTCTCTACTTAAAATGATATTTAAGATATTCTAAAGTAAAATAGTTGCCGTTTTAAGATAAGGTTATTTTCAAGAATTTTTTCAAAATAAAGCTGAAAGTGCCCAGAACTTTCGTTTTTTTAGCGTTAGGGTCTAATATTGCAGCTTTCTTAATATTTCTGTATCCAAAAACCTATCCCAAAGTTTCATCCAAATCCATAATCCGGACCCCTGACCCTCTCTTACTTAGTTTTAAAATATATGTATGTATGTACATAAATATTTTTACCCAAGAAAATATTTGAGACTAAAATAGAACTTTTACAAACACATCTCTGAGTGAATATTACAAAGTATATGAAGAGTACCTAAACATTTAACTTCAACTACTTTTTCTCGATACAGTAGTGCATTGGAGCCGCTCCTTACGTTGCACAAGAGGAAAACAAATAAACACATGTAAGTACAATCGACGCTAATTGTAATAGGACGTTTCCTGGAAGAGGCTCGCGTATTTAATCGACGAACCCGCGCGAAGGCACACTGCACAGGTGCAATTATGAGGAGAAATTTACGGACGAGGAATTATCGTTCGGAATTACCTGGATTATTCACGACCCGTGCTCCAGCAAATACGACAATCGATGATCACGTTTGTCGCGCTATTGGAGGTGTATGCTTTCCCAGAATATTGACTATGGCAATAAAACTATGTCTTTTAGTTTATGCTTAAGGAATTGCTATTTTTTTAAATGTGTGTGAGGGTGGTGATATTTTTTCTTAAAAGAATAACTTTGTTATTTATTTTCATTTGTAATATTTTAAGTGCTCTCGCTTGGAACTTCCAGCGATTCAGTTATGATCATAAGCTTAAAATAGCAAATAATTATTAATTATAATTTTTATTATAATCATTAATTACAATTTTTATTCTCGAGATCTACGCAGAAATGCAATACGCAAAAGCAGAATTCCAGGATTTGTGTATTATATGTTATTTTTAAAACGCGTTTCATTAAATATAACACGAAGTTTGCAATTTTGCTTTAATTTCTGATTTCTGAAGTGTTTAATATTTGTATTGCGTTTTATTGGCATAAACGAATTGCGACAACTAAAAATTGATCAGTTGGGTTGGGTTAGTAGATAATTTTAACAAAAACAAACTTTTAGCATTACCATTGTGGGTCATATAATTTTAATAAATTAGTTCAGATTTTTAAAATAGAAGAAAATAACTTTCACAAATGTATAATTATTACATAAATCATTATTATTTTTAAGCGATATTGCTTTTCGAGAAAAAGTGACGACCGTCATATGACTTTACATATTCTTGTGAAAAGTTCTAAATATCGTGGCAGTGAGAAAAATACGACAATGATTCACGTAAGATAATGAATTGAGGACGGAGTTACTAGTTTATGCGGATTTTCGCCAATGACGTCTTTTCAGTGAATCATACGTGCAACATCAATCATTAATTAATATTATTGTACACAGAAGTCTTGAAAAATATCTGCTGAGAAACTTTTATTTACTTTTCAAGACTCCCTAATAAATATGTCATTCTTGATAGTCGGGTTACTTCCTCACACAATTGTTTTTATTGTTTCTCTCAAACCCTTAATAATCAAAACTTAAAATATAACATTTATAAAATTGACCTATCTTAACAATTATTCTAAAACATAACTGTGGACCTTCAATTCTATTGTTAGCCCATCTTTTTCCAACGCTTACTCAACTATTCAAACGAAACTCTATCTCAAACATGACACCTATCCTACACTTATTTTATCAGTTAATATTTAACTATTTACCAACCATTCTTTTGAGCAAACACTATAATTGACCGTAACAGACACATAATAAAAGTGAATAAACGTTCGGGTGGAAAATAATCACTCCCAAAAAAATCCCAAACTTCTCCCTCTCCAAACAACTTCCGAGCATCGTCTCGCATTCCCAAAACCGAGGCCACTGGCCAATTTTCAGCCCTCGCGTCTGTCTGCGCGCCGTTAAGGCGCAGACAAACATATAGAACCGAGCTCGTGTTATACCCCGGGTCTGCCGAAAGACGTCGGTGTTTGTTGCTGCGATTCTCACGAGATTACCGCAGCGGTTGCGCGAATGCTGCTCTCTGCTGTCGCGGCAGCTTTTCGCCAGTGCAATCTGGCACGACAGAGTCATTTGCGCAGAATCGTATACACGTGCTGGTCGTACACAGCATTCGCATTTGTTTGTAATATTACATGACGTTATTGATTTGGTTGGGTTGCTGTGGATCGATGTCATAAGTAATTTTTTTTTTGTGTATTCATATTTATTAAATAGAAAATTTTAAGAGTGCTGCAACAAATTAGTAACACTGTTCATTATTTAATTAAATTGTCAAGGTATCATCTCACTTTAGGGACTAAAACATGTAACGTTCAATCATTTTTTTTTAACCAGAAGAGTTTTTAGCATGTGGTTTTATTATTTTTATTAACTCTTAACATCCAATTCATTCTCGAAAACTATCTCCTTATAACTTTTTTTTAAGTCTAATGTTTCAAAAATAGTTCATTTTCACTTATTTTCAAGAGTTTTTCTTTTTGTTCAACTACATAACTTATTGTTTTACTTCTTTCGTTCTTCGTCTTTACTTCAGTTTATTACTTCTTTACTCTTATTTCCTCAAGACAAACTTTTCAGCGTTCAGCGTACTTAAATAAATTTTGTTAATGTTTCTGTATCCTTGTCTTTTCTATAATAGCTTATTTAACTTCGTTATCTGTTTCAGACTTTTTGAATGTTTCGATTTTTCCTGCACTTCTCTTATAATTGACTTAACAGTCTTCTTGATGGTCTTCATATTAGACTCCGAACTGAATTCCATATAAATTCTACTTCCAAATATTACAAGGTTTGTAATGATTTGATTTTGTGAGAATATCTATGATTTTATTATTGTATTTTCTTGAATCACTGAAACAATACCTAACAGAGATATAAAAACTCACGCCTTGGCCTGAAACCATTATCAAATACTGTTAATTATTTTTCAGAAAAAAGTACTTTATTATTTATTAACATTTCTACTTTTATTGCTTTTTTCCTTATAACATTATACACAGTTTTTGCAGCAGTATGTACATTACACACGATTTTATAATATACAGTTGAATGACATTTGCATATACAAGTCTATAAAAACGGAAAACAAATAATTGCGAGAATAATTGCCACGTAAAATAATAAATCCAATTATTCATATATCAAAGTAATCTTCATAACATGTTTTACGCTTTAATAGTCTTCATGTTCTAAAAAATTATCAAAAAAATTAATAAAGCGATAGCTACTGAAAGGATTCACATTCAGTTTGAAACTATCATCTCGAGTTTTCTGCACTTTTTATTACCAACGTACTGGTAAACTTTATATATCACCTTCTAAACTATGATCATTATCATGAAGTGATCTTTTTTGTATGACCAGGTCGATTCGTATAGATTATGCAAATCTATTTGCATTATCACATTTGTAATAGTATTCAGTTATCGCTCCCAGAAAGCAGATCGAGCGGTTCCTATCCCAGATGGCTTCGAATGTTTCAATAAAACTTGAGGGTTATATTGATAAACTTGAATAGTTTGTAAAAATATAATAAAATAAAAATTATATTTTTAAAAACGTCAAAGTAAGATTTAATCCATGAATAACTTAACATGAGAATTCCAAAGATTCCTCTATGAGGAAGCAATACAAAACCATTTTCTTGAAGACATATCAAACATTATATAACATTGCGTTTACAACTCTACTCGAAATCTCTCAAATCATTATAACTATACGTAACGAAAGTTAACAACTTGCTCCTTAGACAAAATATTTTCCAATGGACTATTGTGAGTTAATTAATATGAATAATTTTAACGCAGTTACCCTCATGTTTCATTTGGATTCTTTTCATTCATTTGTAAATATACAAAGTTTGATCAAATAGGCCAGGCTTCCGCGATTCAAGGACTTGCAAAATCCGTTCAAAACCTTTATCGCAGTAAACGTTCACATCTCTAACTATTCTTTCAACTTCTCCCAGTCTTCCAAATCAGAACCACACTCCATTACACATCGGCATCATGCACCCAACTGTTCTACTTCACTTCATCCAAACCAACCCTGTTAAGCTCTCTCTCTCTTTCTCTCTCTCTCCCTCTCTCTTTTGCTCTCTCTCTGTCGAATGGCCAACGAGGCTCGCGCGCAAAACCTCCCCCTCGGAAGCGCAAAACGTATCTCTGCCGCTCGGAGTTTCGACCGAAGCTCCAGGGGAACTGCTGGTAATCAGGGTTTTGTCAGAAGTGTTGACTACCACGAGAATTAAACTAAACTCGCCTAACAGCTTCGCTGCGTCGAAAGAGAGAGAGAGAGAGAGAGAGAGAGAGAGAGAGAGAGAGAAACTATGAGCGGTGTCTCTTCAGCTCGACCCTAACGAGCGGGAGCTAGCTGTTTCTCCAATAGCCGTTAAAAAGGCTTATTGTTTTGTTGCGCGATGCTGCGGTTGTGTACTCACTTGAGTTGCGTATATATGTATATATAAATAAATATATTACGAGAGGGTGAATAGTGTCTTTAAGGTAGAATGCGATGCCCTTTATCGTTTCATAACATTTCATAACATTTATTGTGTCCCTATATTTTTCATTTATCGCCATTTCAAATATCCAGTGAACAAAATATGTATTTAGCTATGTAAACCTTGTCGAATTATTTGGAATATCATATTTCAATCAAACCACTTTTCATTTATTCTTCGTTTATATTTATATAATCCAGATAAGCGTTTATAATTATACCCGTTCCAAAAAGAACTTCTGAAAACGTAAATAATAAAGGATATCAAATTATAATCAACTTATTCATTCGAATTCAACAGATATGCGTTGTAAATCTGGGCCTCACAATTCTCGAGGAACCGCAATACCGGTAGAGAGCCTCCATAACAACCCGACAAGAAAAATCCACCCCCATAAAAGTCATATCCGTGGCAAACAAACGAATGCGCACAGCAGGTGCAATATATACGCGCTCCGTCTCTCTCTCTCTCTCTCTCTCTCTCTCTCTCTCTCTCTCTCTCTCTCTCTCTCTCTCTCTCTCGCTCTTTCTGCGAAAGCAGGATAGAAAACATCTGCTGAAACCATGCAGCCCCTTAACAATGATTGATATGAATTAGGAGCGGACATGCATTCTCATAAAGGGATTTTCTCGGCAGCACTGAAAAATCCTCGTGATGCATGCAACACCATCGATTCTCAGCGACGGCGCGGCGGCGGCGGTGCATCTTTCGCGGAATTCCATAACGGCGTGAGTCAGGGGGGAAAGTAGCTGCCACCGCTACATCGATCGCGCACACGTGAGCGTGGGGCGAGTCTGTCAAGGTTGCACTGCACGAAGATTGTTTTTCACGATTGATATAAGGTTGTGTGCATAGGCTTTGATGATGACTAAAGGAGAAAGCACGAATCGTCTTCCTGAAAATCGAAATGGTTAAATTTAGCTGAAACGTTTAAGCCCTTTTTTGTTGAGATAATGTAAGGTTTGGACTAGTATTTTAAAAGTTTCGAAATTCATATAAATTTCATAGCATGGTAGAATGTTCTTCGAAAAGTCGTAAATAAATAAACTATGTGAATAAATCAATAAATAACCTATAATTATTTTTCATACCTATGTAAACTCACGATTCATGTTACGTTTATATTAGTACAAAGAACGTTCGTTAATGGAATGATATGCCTCGCAGTGAAAGGCGAGGGCTTATGAGTACTTGATATTTTAATCAGTATGACTATTTGAGCCGCATATAGACATCATATACATCAAAGCTAATAATAACGCCGACTATACATTTGTTACCACTGCGTGGCTGTATTTGTCTAGATAATTACCCTAATGCATAGAAGATTAAGGAAACTTTTGTTCGTAACTGTTACCCAAGAAGATTTTTAGGAAAGTTTCTAACAATGTTATTCAAGTCACGTTACGAAATCTCTATAAACTTCGTAGCTTGAGTTAAAAGGTCGCTTTTATTTTTCCATCATATACAATACAATCTTCTTTGTTCAGTGCAGATAGTACAGTATATTTCTATAGTTTTTGGAATAGGAATGATATTTGTTTAACTGTAAAGTGTTTGAGAAGCACATAGAAGGGTTGATTACGGAAAATTTGTGTTAACACGGCCAAATACAGCCGTGTAAACAGTTTTCACGTCATTCGCTAATCTAAATTTTCCGTGTGAATCTAAGCTATAAAATGAATCACGTGAAATTGAAATTTGGTTAAACTATGCTAATGGTTGGAACTAGGGCTGCACGAGAGCAAGACAATACAATATTTCTGTAATTATTGACTTTCTCTTGTATATTTCTCTTTTGTCTTGGTATTGTCAGTCAATATGAAAAGTATTATTATCTTGTCTTGAAATTATTGATCATATTGAGTTACGTAAATGAAGAAGGCATGCTGTAGTCAAATAGTAAGATCCAATAGTACAATAGTTGATTTGTTCACTGTTGCACGTTTCTGTAGCTTCCTTTTTTGCGAGGACCTCGCACCTCCTGGGTATTTAGATTCCAGACCTTTTTAAATGATTCACTGTTAAAAATGTCCTCAAATTTAAGAAACTTTTAATTTACAAATTTACTGAATTTTAAGAATAATGTAATGTTGAATATAATTTAATATTCAAATACATTAGGTTTAATATAAAAAATAAAATAAAATCACAGCACAAGCATAAATAAATTCCAAATTTGAAATTTGATTTTTCCCGCCATATAGGAACCGCCGCGCTGGCCAGAGTGTAATTCTCGCACCGCCGGTAGGTGGCGTTCGTTCTCCCTCTGGCCTCACGTACCTAAGTAAGCTGGCCCGAAGGGATATAGGAGCGTTGGTAGATGGTCATCAGCACTACCGAAATTTATTCGGTTAATATAGGCACCTTTGCGTGAGAGTTAAATAATTGTTTTCATTTAATTAGTTATTAATTATTTCGATAAATTATTACGATTTGATCTTGACACCACAACTTTGATATTGTATTGAAAACTGTATATTAGTATTGTATCGAGTATTGTCTTAAATATTGAGGCAAAAAAATACAATATCAAGATTAATCTTGTTATATCGTGCAGCCATACGTCGTCAAGAAGTTGTTGATTAGTCTGTACTTTTCTGTGATCGGTTTTATTTTTAAATAGGCTAATTTTTATTTTTTCTATGATGCTTTTGTAGAGTAACATTGCATCTAAATGTAGGGTCCATGTAAAATTTATCTGATTTGAAATACAGTTTAAAATTTATCTTGTTTCAAATAAATGTAACAGCTGTGGAATGCATCTACGAAAAATATATAGAATTTTCATAAATATTCTGATGTATTTTTCAATAAATGTGTACTCAGTTTATTCGTATTATCTATTATATTATTAGATGTATGTAATAGATTTTAAAACAAGTGGTTTAAAATTTTTATACTTATAAATTTTATTTACATGAACTTCTTTTCAAACGCCATAATTATGAAATCTCACCTACACGATGAATTTTAAAAGCCTATGTAAATCCTTTATCCAAATTGTCAATTACCACTTCATCTTAAACACGCAAATCTTCGAAACCCCACTCAAAAGAATCTCATTAATCACAGCTCGCGCTCAATCCGCAGCTGCCAAACGCCATCGATACATCAATAAATCAGCCAAACAAAACGCCTGTCGAGAAATCCCGCTCGATACACAGACACGCGGGGATCACGTACACACCCATACACATACTTACTTACACTCATCGACCCTCTCGCCCCGCGCTCAAATATGTTGATCCAGCACGCGGCGCGCTATTTGCGCACGAATCTCTCGACGTGCGCAAACACCATTGTACGCCCGCGAAAAAATCTCACGTTTTCCGCATTCCTCGAAGAAGTATAGTAAGAGTGGATGAAGGTATCGTGAGGCGGCAAACATTCACGCGGTGAATGGAGACATCGAGTTGTGTCCCATTCTACGTATAGGAGCAGGCGACGAAAGGCCCGATGATGGGCGCGATGAACGGATTAGAGAGACGCGTTGAATGAAAGGCTGCTGTGCGTGCGTTTGTTTGTTGTAGCATCGAATTTATACATGCGCGCGAGCTTAGGTGGTGCTGCGTTGGGATTCTTAGAGATTGAAGTGCGGCTGCTTAGAATACGGAACGAACTGGTGCTTGGAATGTAGGGTTATAGACGCGGTATATATATGGTATATAGCAGTGCGGAGTCGAAGTTTCATTCACAATCAGTGTCCATTCAGCTGTTTTCAGCAAGTTGAGTAAATCTTAAAGCGGCATAATATATACCACCGATACAGTTTTCCCAAGATCTCGTTCAATCTCTTATGCGTGCGTATATATAAAGCGACGTTTGTATGAGTATTTCAATTATAATCAATAACTACATAGCGACAAACTAAGGAGATTAAATCAAAGTTCATATAATCAGGATAATAAGTAATTAAATTATGCATAAAGAAAACGGGCATAGTTAATTATTCGCCCGCGGGTGTCTCTGTTATATATACGCGCAAATCTACTTCCACTAATGGCAAGTCAAAGTTAATCGCGTAATGTAGCGTGTATATCAATTCAAACACTTATCCAAAACGAGCTCTTATGCGCGCTCGCGTGCGCAAAAAAAAAGCGAAAAACGAATTATAAAAAGCTCTCTCACTCTCATTAACAGTGCGGGAATGGTTCCCTTGTACCGTGTATATATATACATACCACACGATATATATATGCGCGGCCGGCGCTGGGACTTCGCGGTCCATTATTCCCGGTGACGTTATACCTATACACATTACTTAATTAGATGTCAAGTTAATGTACCATAGAAATAGCTCGCGGAACTAAGATGACTCGGCAAACTGCGCAGGAGAGATCTATACGACGCGCGCGCGCACGGGCGTTATATATATAGCGTACAATGAACCCCGCGCGCGCCGGTATAACAAATAGCTCGCGTTCAACTCAAATATTGTTATTGGGTAATTAGTCGTCGCAGCCCTATATACTCCCTTTTTCATTTTAATAATGAAGTTTCGGTGTACCATCGCGCGATTGTGTTTAAAATTCGTCCGGGAAAATTGACAGCAAAATATTTGTTTTGCGCTCTATACTGCGTTGTCGCTGAAGCATATGGGGAATGAACCTTTTAATTATACAGCTAGAATTGAAATGCAACAGGATAAAACTGTATTATACATCTATATGCGTCCCCGTCATTTCCATATATTTTATTACATTTTTCGAGAGAACGACTAACCTCCAGCCGCTGTAATCCTCTCAGACGCGTGACATAATGAAAGCGTTTAAGACGATCTCGCTCTCGAGGCTGCACTTATCTTTCTCTCTCTCTCACTCGCTCTTTCAGCTGCGAGAAATTGTGTTTGACCGCTTCATACTACTTACTACTCTCTCTCGCGGGCGCGCTTTATCATCGTAATCCGATTTGACGCGCGCCCGACGTCTCTCAATTGGCTCTCTCCCTCTCGTCGTTTTACAAGCCCGCGCGAGCGCGGCGAATAAACATGAGGCTTAATTCGACGGCAAAAATTTACGTAGCGCCGCCGCCGTTGAAATTTAGGCCAGCGACGAATTCTCCGTTAATCAATAATATACTTATATAGAGGAGAAAGAGAGAGAGACGAACGCGCTATAATAATCGACGCGACGAGAGTGTTGATCAGACACGACGAGGGGGGGTGTATATAGAGAGCGCGTCTTGTAGAACCGCGAGGGGGCGACAACTGGGTCGCTTTAATTAGTGTTTTCGCTCAATTATATGTATAGGCGAAATGCCAAGCGCAGGGGCAATTATCGAGACGCGCCGCGCAAGTTATGATGCGTGGTTGTAAATAAGCGTGCGCGCGGGCGGCACTCGATATTATGCCAATTTGCCGTGAGGTAATTTGATTGCAGATATACTTTTTCGAAATGTCGTGCGTGTTTATTAGTGATGGTAGAAGGTTTGAGTTAATTACGAATCTGTGGTAGTTTTCGTAAGGAAAAGTAAAAAGGGAACCCTTTTGATTGTTACATTTGGTGTACAAGAATGCATTAATACTCAAGTATAATACAGAAAAATAAGTTCAACTAATCAGTTACAAATGTTAAACAATAAATGATCGAAAACTTTACTAGAAATATATTTCAGTCTGGTAAACGTCCATTTATACATATATACGGAGATACTCGCACAGTTCAGCAAGCACAATAGCGTCGCGCTCGAAATTCCCTGTATGACAGCGGAAAATAATTATACGAATAACGCAAAACCAAACTAAACCATAAACAAGCGTCGAACTTTCTCGTCGCCGGCTGCCGGCAAACTCGGGAAAAACAAAAAAACCAAACCGTCCACCCTGAAACTAACGGAAAACCTTCCCACACTCCACGTCGCTCATATGCATATACTTCTATATACACACGTGGGCGTCGCGGCGAAAAGCAAGCGGAAAACAGGCTCGCGTTAATTAACAGGAGTCAATGTTATTCGCTGCGGGCGTAAACACACATACACTATATATAGAGTACGCAAAATCCAGTTCCTCTGCCAAAGCCACACATACATACATGACACGCATGTGTGTGTGTGCGTAACACCTCCGAAACTTTCATCCGGGGGCCGTCGAAAATTCACGTGTTTCCAGGGGCGACGTACGCGTAAGTCCCCTGTAATACGAGAGGCTTTTCTCTCTGTCCCCCGCGCTGGTATTACAGCCGACAAAGACACGCGGAAATCCCGTGCGCGCAGAGTTGCATCGGCTGGTGAGATTTTCCCCCCGTTTTTTTTTCGTTTGGGCGTTCGTTTGTCGGTCGGTTGCGTGTCGCTGCTTTTTTTTTGGGAGGTAGAGAAGAGGATCGTCCGATGGTTTTCGAGTGGAATGGAAAAATAGGAGAGAAAGGATGTGGATAGCAGTAGAGCCTGTGTGACATGTGTGCGATTTCCTTTTTTTTCGAGAACGGAGTTTTGTAACGAATGCTGCGGGTACAATGGTCGCTGTAATGAATAATTTCGCGGATTTATACAAGGTATAGTTGGTTATTAAAAGAAAAGTGTGTGGTGTGTGCTGGGTGATGAAAAATTAGATTTTTTGAAAGAAATGGATTGACGAAACAGTATAATTGACGCGATTATAACCGAATAAATACGTTCAATTAACTATGCTATTATACAATCTCTTACAAGTTGTGCAAGCATTTATAAAACTGTTTCACGATACTTTATACCTGTCAAACGAAACAGTTGCTAATGGCAAACAATTCAACTTTCCCTCTACTACATTCCTATACCGCGAGTGATTTTGACCTTGCGAAACGAAATTTCTCATCCACGGCCAATTAAACAACATATATACCCAATATTTTAGCGCAGATTTATCAGCGCAACATTACCATTTGTAATTTCATTAAGGCGCGCGCGTTCCACATTTAGAATACCGGCGATTTATCTTTCGTCCCGAAATGAAAATGCAGAAAAAGGGACAGACGCGGAATGTCATAGGGCAGCGTTGTCCCGGCCGCGTACGTTCCTCTTTTGCCATTTGCATGGAAAGAGTCATTTTTATGTGCCGAAAAAATTGCTGCTCCCCCGGAAATTGGGAGAGAATAAGCTCTCGGAGTGGAATGATTTTATTTCCTTAAAAATAGAAGGTAATCAAAATTTGAAATAATGTTTATAACAAAGTTTGTTAAAAAAAGACGAAGCTTATATAATTTTACTTTTATATGATACGATTAACAAAATTTGTTCAGGCTGTCGTTTAAAAAGCTACCCGCTAGAACTTATATCAAACATGCATATTCATGCCATACCGTCGCGAATACTTTCCGCTCCAACAATGAAACTATCAAACCACGAGGCTGCCACCACGACCGTCTAAAAACTATCTAGGTGTACCAGCTAGAGACAACAACAACTCTACCGTCACCGCAAAAGCTCATCTCTCTCTCTCCCCTCCCAAAAAAACACACAAACCCTCTCGTCAACTTTAGCACGCGATAGCCCGCGGATCCTCCCGAAAAAGCCTTGACGCTGTTACAGCATACGACACAAAACCGCGCAACTCCGACAAACAAAGAACTCAACCTCATACCCTTTCGCCAAAAAAACCCCTTCGCAGCGTACAGGGAACTATGTCAAACTGCCACCGCACGCGCGGATTTTCCAAATTCCCTGGCACCGATTAAGCGCCTCGCGCGCGATTATCCGATAATCGAAGCCAGCTCGGTCTCTCCAGGCTCCTCGAATATACTTCATTAATCGAGCGGAGTTTGACTTGAGCGAGGGAGAGAGGTAGAACTTTGCCCATTAATCGGCCTTACGTGTACCTCGCAACAAGCACTTCGGGATGCAGTTGGAGTGTGTGCAAGATGGGAGGGAATTTTGCAAAACCTGACGAGAGCGACGTGTTGGTATGTGTATGTATGTAGGTGAGGAGCGGAAGTGTAATGGGAATAATTATGTGGCAGAGGGTGTGCGAGGCAAGTTGGAGACCTACTTGGGAAGGGAGTTTGGATGATTGTTGTTAGGCGCGTCTTATGTTGATTCTTGGCGGTTTGTGCGAGCAAGGCTGCTGCGTGCAGCGGCAGTTCTGGACTTTGAGAGAGGGGGAGAGAAATTGTTTAATTGCTGGTAAATCTTGGGTCGTTGTTAATTGTAAATTAGTGGCGTTATATAAGTTAGGGGTTTTGGCTGAAGGTGGTATTCGACAGTATATATTTAATTATAATTTATTGGTTCATGTTGCTACAGTAACATGTTAAATTTATGAAATCTTAATGTGTCAGTGGTTCGCATACGTAATCTTCATTTACTAAAATGTGCTTGAAATGCCATTATGATTACTACTATGTACAGGGAGGGATAGAAATCAGAAAAAATTACCAAACTGTTAATTAACCTGGAGTCAGACCTGAAAACCCAAAAATTTTTATCAAACCTTTTGGCTCTTTTTTACAAAAAGTTAGGAAAAATTGCCAAAAAGGTTGGTAAAAATTTTGGCATTTCAGGTCTGACTCTGAGTGACTTGACAGTTTGGTAATTTTTATTATTGATAGCTGTGTAATTTTTACTGATATCTTTGTCTCCGTGTAAAATGTGATTCAACTAATAAAACCAATAAATACTCTCCTCGACGACTTTCTTAAACCCATACGCAAAATTTACAAAAACATCTTACAGTACCGATACCACAACAGGCAATAATAAAATCATCAGCCTCGACCTCATCGTGCATTCCGTATACGGAGACACACTTACACACACAAATACATACATCCCTATACCCTCCAATCCATCACTCGAGCTTTCCTCCTCCCGAACGCTCGCGCAGTCTGCAGTCACGTCGCTCACGAGCCTTAATTCGCGCAAATTGAAGACGTCTCCCATCGTCGATGCCAATTCGCTCGCGCGCCTACTCTCTCTCCCAATCTAAACGCTGGTGTATATACGTCAGTACGGAATCATCATCATCCCCGACGCGCCTCCGAATATTCGTCTCCCTCGCGTACGTGAAATAAAAGTGTTATAAAACGATGCACACGGTGTATATAGAGCTGAATTGAAACACTCGAGGGCAATTATTGAACCGAGAAGCGGATGTTTTTTGCGGAGTAGAGACCCTTTGTTCGCATCTCTCGGGTTTGTGAATGAACTGTTTGGACAGGAGTAGTATACATTGTGAGGGAGAGGAGATGTTTGGGCAACGTAATGGATTTTATGAGGCGGCCGACGTATGACGGCTGCTATTATACACTGTGCTTTATCAATTCGGGATTCCATATATACGCGGGGGTGAAAAGAATCGAGGATTCGGCTCTACATGGCGCACAAAAGAGAGAGAGGTCTAATATAGCGTTGATTGGCTGGTAAAAGAATGACGTGGTCGGGATATCTTTCAATTATCGAGAAAAAGAGAGATATTGAACGCGTCGGATGAAATTCGTTAAACTTGAGCGCACGATTGATCATAACAATAAAGGACGAGAATTGGTAATTCTATATTTGATTGACATAAACGCGACGGGGGCTAAATTCACTGGGACGACGTTCTTATTTCATTCATATACCTTCGCTTATACTTATATATTCGAAACATATTAACCGTCAAACAGTCAACGACCAGGCTGCACTCACCGCGTATACCCTCATATAATCCTCTCCGCAATAAAAGTCCATCCGCGCGTGCAAATCTTACTCAAAGCAACCACTACTATACATATACCACTGCGCACGGAAAAAAGCTCGGACAAGAAAGCTCCTACACGCCGAAGGTATATAACGAACGAAGGGTCAAAGAGCTATAGAGTGCGAGAGGGTTACAGCTGCGGTTGACATCGGACCCACCTTCAAGGACTTTCTCTCTCCCTATAGAACGAGGGTTTTGACGTACGGGGGATCGGTCGAGTGCACGTCTTTAAGAGTCTGCGCGGGGGGATGATTTCGTGTGTGCCGAGGCGGATGAAGGCTTTATCTATATGAATAGAGGCGTGTGGGATGAAAAAAAGGTGGTAGGGGTGAAGTTATGGGGGTTGTAGAGGTTTACTGCCGATGTTTGATAGGAGGAAATTAAAGGTGGAGCTGTAAAGTTCGCGCGAATTATACTGGTTGGGTAATGAAGAAAGGGGCTTTAAAAAAACGTTGAGTGTTTTAGCAGATAATTCATTGTCTTACTAGGTCTGATCTACACCCGCGGCATTACACCATAATAATCTCCTCGTTAATCTCGTATTTTTTCTCTTCTCTTCAAAAGAAAAGGGACACTCCTCCCTTCTTTGTATTAAATTAATTCTTCCGACTTTCCTCTAAGCGACTTTGAATGGTTTGAATTCACGCTCGAGGGAAGCTGAAAATTCTCTCTCGCTCCTTAATTCAAAGGAATTCCTCCTCACGACTGAGATAATTCTATTCCGAGATAGAATTTTCCACTCTCTCTTTACCTTCCCCTAAAAGAATTTCCCCTAACAACAAAAGAACTCTATCTCCCCGAAAATAACAACCTACTTCCGCGCGCATTTCAAACTCACCTCGTCGAAAGAAAAATTGTCACCGCCATTCGCGCGCCATCGAAAGCTTAAAGAGTCGTCGCTCGTCGTGGCCTCATGGAAGATTAAGCGCCGCGCCGCGGGAGTCCGACGACGACGACGAGCGACGACGACTAATTTTCTTCCGGAAGAGAAGACGAAGGAGGAGGTGGAAGAGGAAAAAGAGAGGACGCTGCAGGGAAGAAGTTTTACGACGGGCGCAAAGGGCGCGGCGGCCGTGAAAAGCGAGTGAGATCGCTATTTAATTAATGGGGGGCTGCTGCTGCTGCTGCTGCCCGGGCTTAGGGCTACGAAGGTGGACGGGTTTTTGCCTTTTCGGGGGGTGAAGGGGCAGGGGGTGATGGATCGCGAGGTGTTGGATTGCGAGGGAGTTGGTTGGACAGGGCTGTGAAAGGGGTGCAAAATTGCAAGCAGTTTTGTTGTCTTGGTGAGCTGTTCTCAGGATGAATTTTTGGATAGAGTATGAAAAAAAAGCTAAAATTTTGAAATACCATATAAAAACTACGTAATAAATAAATAAAACGTATAATGAAACGTAACTTTAATGATCATAATCTGAAAATGGTACTATTTATCTTTTCGTTCACACAAGAAACGTATACTTTAGTCGTGAAAAAAAATTGATGCTGAGTAATATAGCAAAGTGTCAATGACTTACGCACTCGTTATTCGAGACATATATTCAAACTTCAATAAAAGGTCCAGACCCGCGGCCAATGACCTGCATGAAAGACGTATGTCTGTCAAGTCTATTACCTCCTTCTTACATCATTTACATTACCAATCTTTTCGATCCAACAAAAACTGTTTGCCTTTATCACCTCAGACATCCTTAAAAAATCCTCCGAACCTCGTACTTTTATTTCTCCACCAAAAAAAAGTAACACTAAAAAAGCCAAATAAAATCTGCCATAATAAAATAATAAACACACACACACACCTTCCGCTCATAATCCTATTTCGCTATTCCACACCACACGCGCCGCTTTACTTTTACCTCTCTGAAATCCACCTCTTATCAATTTCACTCGGCCGCACGTTTCTCCACCTTTCCTCAATCCTTATATATATATATACCTAACCCGAACCCGCGCGCTTTGCTTTCATCGCGCGTGTGTTAAAGTCCCGAAAAAAGTAAAAAAGAAACGTCGGCGAGAGATGAGGATCTGAGACGCGCGCGACTACCGTTCGCCCCGCTGCGCGAGACCAGTCCACGGCCGCCGATGACTTTTTCAGAAAGAGAGAGAGAGAAAATAAAACGCCGCAAAGGCTCGTCGAAGGAGCGGCGCGCGCGTTTTAATTAAACGGTGTTAAAGGCGAGATCGCCACGGTTGATTTCGGCCCCAATTAATTCCAGATCGCCGGGGTATATATAGATATATATACGTTGCTGCTGCTGCGCGTGTTTCAGGTGCATATACTAAAGCTCGCGCCGCGTGTAGTAATTAGGTATGTGCAGGGGATTTTTCGTTTTTGGTCAGAGTGGCCGAGGTTTTTGAACTACTATATAGAGACGGGCAGAATGACGGTCTCAAGCTTAAAGTGCGTGTAATCGGTGCAATGTATTCGCTTTAAACTCATAAGTTTCTTTAAAATACTCTTACCGGAAAATGTTCACTAAAGTCAAAATAAACTATCATTTTTACCGCGCATTTACATAACAACGATATTAATTAAACTACTTCAACCCCACTTCACCCCCACTCATATACCCCAACCTCTTCAAACTTTAATAACCCCTAAACGTTCCGTCCAAAAACCAAGAAAAAGATGAAACAGCGCTCTCACCCTTCAAAATTCCAAAGAATCCTAAAACGCGAAAAAAAAGATAAGCCCTCTCTCTCTCCCATCAGCGATTTCAAAAGGTCGCGGCATCGTATATATAGGTATACGCATACGTACAGAGCGCGTAATGAAGTCAGCGCGCACGTGCGGCCGTCTGCACACACAGTCTGCGCGCTCTCGCGAAATGGAAATTCATCGCGCGCACAAAGCGCGCCGGAGGCTAATTATTTCGGGCGCAAAAGAAGCGGCCAAACAAAGGGAGGAAGAGGGAAAGATAGGCGAGGGAAAAATGAGCGAGAGATAAGAGAAGGAATTTCGGAGGGTCGAAGGTGGGGGTGGAGGACTACACGATGGGGGGGCAGAGATGATGATGGTGGGTAAGGTAATGTTTCGGGTGAAACGCGGCTGGCGTTTCGTGTATATGTGTGTGCGGAGGTGGAATGGGGTTTCGAGGATTGCGCGAGGGTCTGCGGAATTTGAATATATTTGGGTTTCTTCGGAATTCGAGCGAGGTTCGCGAAGAAATGAATTTCGGGAGATGGGACGCATAAATATTTTTCACATGGAATTAAAACGGTTGTAGATAAGTGGATATTTTTAATTATACACTGGCAAGATATTTTTGTTTAATTTAGAGAAATTATTATTCGACGCTGATTAAAATATTTATGATAAATTTTTGCTCGTATATGTATAATTTGTCAAAAACTACCAAACAACTGCGTAAAGTGTTTTCTTAGAACTGTGGAGAAGGTTTTACGTCTATTTGAACATTTTAATATTCTAACATTTTGAAAAATGGAACTTGCTTATCTAACATACATTGACAGTTAAACGAATAACTAATAACAATGGATACTATTACTATTACTATTATTAAATACTATGTATTGTTATTGGGCTTATGCCCGTTTGAGTATTAAATAAATAAATATATAAAACAAAAAAATTAGCCTACTCTCGTTAAACAGTTTATCTAGCAAGATTAATCTTTATATTGTATTGTCTTGCCTCGATATTCAAGACAATAATCCATACAATATTTCTACATCTCTTTCGATATAATATCAAGAGAGTGGTGACAAGAATATAAAGAATCTTATCTTGTCTTGAAAATAACTTAAAATTTTCAAATCGTAATAATTTATTGAAATAATCAATAATAAAAACAATTAAATATCAAATATTTAACTCGCACACAAAGGCGCCTTTGTTAACTAAATAAACTTCGATAGTAAACTTTAACTGATGACCATCTACTGACGAGATGTGTGTCGCGCTGCCAACTTACTTAGGTACGTGTGGCTACAGGGGAGGGGTGCCCCGCCTAGCGGCAGCGCGCGAACTATGCTCTAGCCGCAGCACATATATGGCGGGAAAAATCAAATTTCCAATTTGGCATTTACTTATACTTGTGCCGAAATTTTATTGTTTTTAAATTAAGCCTAATGTGTTTGTATATTAAATTACATTCAGTTACATTATTCCAAAAATTCAGTAAATTTGTATCTGAAAAGTTTCTTAAATTGAAGGACATTTTTAACAGAATCATTTAAAAAGATCTGAAATCCAAATACCCGGGGGGTACGAGGTAATCGCAAAAGGAGGGAGCTACGGAAACGTGCGACAGTGAACGAATCAATTATTTAAAAATCTCATAACCGAAATAGCCGGGGGACGCGAGGTCCACGCTAAAAAAGGGAATTATATATAGACATACAGTTGTGCAGTTACGCAGACTTTTTTAATAATCCACTTTCTTACTGCCACACGTCTGTGTAACTCCCTTCTTTGCGTGAGCCCCGCGTCCGCAGGCTATTTGGGTTAAAGAATCTTTCAAATAATCGACTCGACTACAGTCGCACGTCTGCGTGACTAATTCCTCTTCTATATGGACATCATGTATGATGTCCACCGACTGTTTGGGCTTAAGCCTTTTTTAAATAGTCAACTATTGTACTATTGTATTTTACTATTTCACTTCAGTGAGCCTTCTCCATCTACGTGAACCTCGTCTCCCTCCGCTATTTGGATTTAAGACTTTTTTAAATAATCGACTCGTTTATTGTCACACGTCTAAGTAACTCAATATGATCAAGAATTTCAAGACAAGACAATAATACTTTCCATGTTGACTTACAAGACCAAGACAAGAGAGAAATTTTCAAGAATTTACAAGAGCAATTGACAATAATTACAGAAATATTGTATTGTCTTGCTCTCGTGCATCCCTACGACTCTATTATACTT
>UXGD01003596.1:0-19812 GCA_900474315.1 Torymus auratus | reverse complement strand
GAATTGCACATATATTTATTATACATCTATTGGGGATTAACATCACGCTATGAGTGAACGCAGGATAAAGTTGAACCAATACGAACATCAGGTGCAAAGATGCGGAATGCAAGGATGTTTCATGATCTATTCAATTGTTGAACCAAACAAAATTTTATTTATAAATTTCTATTAAAAGCTTCATGATTTCAGAGCAAGATAGATGTATTGTATAAAATAAAATTTAAATACCTCTTGAAGCCAAATAATTTTTTTTTTTTATCACGTGAAATAGTTTATTGATATAAAGTGTATCAAAATAACCGGTATTAAATATTTATTTATATAATATTATACATATATATTACTGTAAGTTTGCGAAACTGGTTGTTAATGCAATTGTAATTGTTAGAGGTTTTATTGTGATTCTCGCAAATATTTAGTCTACTCGAACTTAGAAATTTTGTATATTTATTGATAGATGTTTCATACATAAGTTATATATTCATCGAAACGTATACGCGCGTTATAATATTTGGTAACACGTAAAATGAAAACCGTCTAATTAAACATGACCTGAAGAAAATAAAAAATATTTACAATTACCTACAACACTTGCAAAAACTTCAACGCTATTTTGAAACACATTTTATTCGCCTTTCTAACGCTTATTATTATTTTGTCTCCACCTCATACAAATGACATTTTCCAAGCATCTCCATCCCCAATCAAAAGCAACCACCGAAAGATATCATTCTAACGCTCAGCAGCCCCCGCATTACCTCTTCCACAAAAATCTCCACTTCTCCACTGTGTGCCTATCACCTGGCTCCTTCTAGCGGCCGTCAACTCTACCTTCTTCCTCTCCTTCTCTCCTGTCCTGCAGCGCCGCCCGTTCCCCTGGCGAACGCCGCGCCAACCAGAGAGTTCACGACCATTTCTCCGCCACTTACTTATACACTTGCATCCTATATATACTCGTATGCACGCGCGCACGCATACACGCGAGTGTCTGCAGAAAAACGACGACTGTCCCCAGGTGTGCGATCACGCGCGCGCTATGCGTAGGATGCTGCGTGAGCTATCAATCCCCCGCTATTTTCTTGTCGTTCATCGGGCGTATAAAGTAATCGAGAAAGAGAGAGTGGCTTTTTATTTATTTGCCAGAGGGTATTTTTAAGCCGTGATTTTTCATTTTGGAGTTTATTGTTTTTCTTTCGGTTCGCAGTGGAAATAATGTAGGCGATGAGAGAGATTTTGTGTGTGCGTGATGTTGCGGGAATAGTTTATCGCTTTCATTGCGTTCGTTATTTTTATAATTTATTATTTCGGCTCGCCTCGGCGGCCACCCGCGCGTTTTTTCTTTCTTTTAATTATATCACGCGCGCGTTTTATGTAATAGCTCGCAATTTATTAAAAGGTAAAACGGTTTGTCTTCTTTTTATGATATTTTCCTCTCTCTTTCGGTTAGGCGTAAAATAAAAATATTCGCAGAGTATTTCTTCATTTTCGTGTATATCATTCACGTTTTCGTTTTAAACGGCAGAGATTTTTCCGTTAAAACGTTAATTACGTTAAAATTTTAATTTGCTCATATTACAGAGGAATATTTTTATTCGTTTTATTACAGAGTTATTTCGCTTATACAGAAGCCATTTCAGAATTTTCAATTTACCAAATATTTTTTAATCTATATACGCGTTCGCGGATTTATTTTTGTACCCGTCGAGGCTTTACCAGGAAAAATTGTTTACTATACGAGGTCACGTGAACAATTATATTAATATCGCTCAAACGAATAAATTCTAACGGACTATATGTATATACAAAATATATCACATTATTTAATATAAAAACCAGCGATTATTTATCATGCACTAATCAGAAGGAAATATAACTGTACATTGATCGTCCCATCGCTAATGAGTCCAATAAACCCGTAAAGCAACCCAGACGGACATTATAAACCTCTCGTCATAAACCATACGCGCTGTGTCCCCGCCTCCCTCCATACATCTACCTACATCTTCTCTCCTTCTCTCGTTCTCTCTCTACCTGCGCCTATCCCTCGGCAACCCCCTCAAAAAATCGCAGACAGATCCCTCATCCTCGGAATCAATCACCTCGATTCCCCCCCCTCCTCCGCTCTCTTACGTACAATTTCGAAAAAAAAACTGTCGGCGGACGGTTAAATCGGACGCGCCGCCGCGCGTGCACAAAAGCGCTTGCTCGCTCATATATATACTTCGTGCGTTTCCGCGACTCCTCGGCTCTTTCTCTCTCTTTCTCTCTCCCTTCCCCTCCGCGACACACTGGCTTGCCGCGCCGCCGCTCGCTGACACCGAGCGAGCGGAGCAGCGGCGTGTGCGCAGACCGGGCTGCGCAGCAGGCGTGTGCGTTGTCCAGATTCTTTGTGCCATTCCTGGCATACCAAAAACAGAGCGCAGCGCAGCAGCGAGGAGAGAGAGAGAGAGAGAGAAGAGCGGCGGCCGACCCGTGTGTGTTGTGTGTGTCTCTCGTGTCGTCGTATATACTCGTCCGCGCGCACCCGCGTGAGTCTACAGTATACATATATATATATTTATATATACATGCATATGTACGTGAGAGATAGATAGAAAGAGAGGGTGTTGTATACTCTGTGTGCCGGCTACGACGACGTAGTTCGTAAAGTGTCTCCGTGTCTGTGTGTACGTCAATGCGCGGGTGTATACCAAGAGGAGAGTCATCGCACGTCCACCGTACCTACACCAGCAGCAGCAGCAGCAGCCTAGAATAAAACGTCGAGAGAAAAAGAACAGAAGGCGCAGGAACAGAGCGTATATACGTGACGAACGCACACACATATACCATTACGAGCACACACCTGGACGGAGGAGAGCGCGTATGTTTTGTGCAGCAGCAGCAGCAGCAGTAGCAGCAGCGAGGTCGCCGCGCGAAAGGATTGAGAGTTGAGGTGCCCTCTCTCTCCCCCCTCGTTCTCTCCTCCACCTCCTCCTCCTCCTCCTCCTGCCCCCTCGTGTGTCAGTGTGTTGTATAGTGCTGTTGGCTCACCGCGCGCGCGCGCTCGCGGGTTTGTGTGATAAAACAGAGAAAGAGAATAATATACAGTGAACGATACAGCAGCAGCAGCAGCCGCTGTGGTGGTGCTTAATACTTGGTGGTGGTGGTGGTTGGTTGTGTTGTGCTGCAGGCCTTCTTCCCGCCCGCCTCCCCCCCGCGACTGTGTGATAATATAATCCGTATAAGAATAATAATACTGTACAGTGAGACCAACGTCGTCGTGGTCGTCGTCTTGGCGGACGGCGAGCAGCGACAGCAACATACACGACCCACGTCAGCTCTCGACCTGCGGTGAGTATTATATATATATACATGTAGACATGCAGACACGAATACACATATCATACACACACGTATGTGAGTGCGAGCGCGAGAAACGGCGCGAACGCCGCCGACGCCCGGCCCCTGCGCACTCGCCCGTACGTATTTTACGTACAAAAACACGCTGTTATCGTGAAACCCCTTCGACTAACCCCAATCGCGAGATTTTATTAAAATTGTAGTCGAGGTACGAGGGAAAGGTTAGAAGGAGTATATATATGTATGTATCGGAGAATGAGAGAGAAAGAGAGAGAGAGAGGTACAGGTTAGGGCGGCAGAGTCGCTTCTTTTTTACCACGGCGCTCGCTCGCTATAGCTCACTCGCGCCAGCAGGGGTTCTCAAACCCACTGGGCGCGCGCGCGCGTCCCGGGAGATCTTGCGCGCGCGTATAGTTGTATACTTGTGTTTGTGTGTGTGTGTGTGTGCGCGCAATCGCGGAGGAGAGGGAGAGGCGGGATAGAGGAGGAGGAGGAACAGGTTGAAGCTGCGCGCGCGAGAGAGCGAGGCTGTTTTAGAGCGCGGTTTTGTGTGTTGGTATATAGGTAGAGCGTACAGGTGGATTTTTTCTTTTTTTTTTTTTTTTCGTTTTTGTAGAAAGAGGGGAAGAGAGAGGATGTAGGGTTGTGATCGATTATAAGAGTGGTGAAAGAGTTACTTTGGGGGAGGGTTAGGTAAGAGTGGAGTAAAGTAGAGTTTGAGCGTGACAATGATGGTGATGATAATAATAATGATAGTAATGATGAGCGATGATGAAGTGGAGAGTAGGAAAAATTGTAGGAATTATAGGATTATTGAGTAGTTAGTGAATTTTATTGAATAATAGGGAAGGGTAGAGGCAGTTGCTCCGAAATGGATTTCGGAGCAATACACCCTGTTATATTATACTGTGCTGCACGTATAGGAAGGAAATCATGCGGGACTATTTGACGTTTGTCCTTTTATCGGTTTAACCTTTAGACAGTGTGAAAATTTTTCGGTATTTCAAAACAGAAGTGTGTGTGTGTGTGTATAGATACAATTTTAAGTGGGCGGGAAGGAAGTACAGATTTTTGTCAAACGTAATATTTATTTTCATTTTAGTTGTCCCGTCGCGGGTCGTATAAATAAATAGATATTTTTAGATAGAGTTGTAAAGAAATAACTTTATACACTCAATGTCGTCCAAGAAAATGTTTAAAAATTTTTTGTATTCTCAGATTTCTTTGAAATCTATAATCTTATAAGTTTGTTTGCATAATGGTCGATTAAATATGTAAGAGATTCAATTAGATATTTTCCGGTGCCACAGTGTCTATATATTTACCAGCGAAAATAGCTATTGCTATACACTCACCTTTTTGTCGGCGCGATGTTTGAGTGAAGGAAAAACCCAGTCCGAAAATACAATAAACACAACTTCCACGTCCTATCTTATCTACGAAATTTTATGTTATAATGTGTGGCTTGCGATTTTATAATATCTCAGTGATTCATAACCCTATAATATCGTTACATAAAAATTAATCGCAATAAATTTTTTTCACGAGCAAATGTATATTACATCTCATTCGTTCTCGTAAATCATAAAAATATTTTGCTTGTACCAATATTTCTCTTATTTTCCCTTTAAGTGTTCGTAAAATTTGTCTTGAAACCTCGCTTAAAACACCTAGCGCTCTCTAAATGTAAAATGTCGAAAATTCGCTTTTACCGCATACTCTATATCTATTATTCCTGCCGAAAAAATTATCACTTTTCGAGTAATAATAAAATTTTCATCGTCGACCCACAAAATATATCTATTTGGGAAATTCTGATCTTACTCCACTATTTTCAATGACTAACTGAATGTTCATATACTTGCCTTCCGACAACTGCGAACGCCTCTAAAAAAAACCCTCCGAGTTCAATACACCCAAAGATAAATCTCCCACCATCTCATTCTACCGACGACAATAAAAAAAAAATATCAATCCAAAACCTCCAAACTCCCCAGTACAAAAAAGGAAACAACGCACCCCTTCCCGCACCAATCACGACCCACCGCCACCACGTGCTCTTCGAAAAACTCTCTCCCTCAACCCCTCACTTCTCTCTGACTCCCAAAACAAACACACCCATCATCGGCTCTCGCTCCCACCACTTCTCTCTCCTCTCCTCCCCGCCACCCACCACCACCACCACCACCGCCGGCGCTACTACCGCCTCGCGTCGTCGTCGTCGTCGTCGAGTAGCAGCAGCAGCTAGCAGCAGCAGCAGCAGCACCGGCACCGGCAGCCGCGGCAGTGCGCCTCCGTCGCGCATACCCCGCGCGCCCGTCATGCTCGCCGCGCGCAGCAGCAGTGTGTGAGACAGATACGTCGTCGTCGTGTTGTTGTTGTTGTCGTCGCCGCGCATCGTAGCTGTATATATACACATATAGCTGCAGGTGTTGATCGGTCGTTCGTCGGGATAATATTAAATAGCGCGAGGATGAGCGCCGGTGGTGTGGTGCGCGCGCGCGCGGCTCATCCTGCGCCGTCGTAGTTCTTTTTTTTCTTCTTATCTTTCGGTTATCGGGCTGTCCCTTACGCGTGGATAAATAAATAAAGGGATATAAGTGACAGTTTGCCTATATCGTAATAGGACGAGAGCTCGGACAAGTGATATATATATAGAGAGAGAGAAAGCGACTTGGTGTGAGGTTTTTAGTGACATGTGCAGCCAGTGTAGTAGTGGCATCAGCAGAGGATAGTACACATACCTAGCCCATTTCATTTTGGCTGTGCCCGTATTGTAAAGTGACTTGGTGCGGTGAAGGGACGCGAAAAAGCTCACAATAGTGTGTATAGCGAGCGCGCCGGCGAGGAGAGAAAGCCGCGCCGCCGTCGTCGTCTCAGCGAGGGAGAAGAAGCAGGAGGAGGAGGACGAGAGGAAGAGAGACAGAGGGAAGAACGACTCGCCGCGCCGCGACTTGGATGGATACCGTGCATTATTTCTGGAGTGAGTGTGTGTTGCCTCTCTATAACCTACACGCGAGCCTCGCGCGCTTTTTTTTGAGGGAATATATATATATATATATATATACATTTGCACGCGCCACCGCCGCGTGGAGTTCGCGCGGGTAACGCTGCTGTGATGTATACTTACAGTTGTAGGAGTTATAAAATATAAAAATACCTTTGCACCGCACAATCTATAAGTGGATTACGGTCTAGATTAGATTCGTGGTTATCGTACCACCGATTTCCAACCAATACCACGTTTTTTTTATCAGAGTTTTCGAAAACGATACGATCCTTTTCCCCTCGTTGCATACACACACACACACACACACACACTGGCGCCGAAAAACGTCTCGTCACGGGATTCGTCGTTTCGCTGAAAAAAAGCGCAAAAGAAAAAGAAACTCTTTGGCTATATATTGGTAGCAGGTGAAATGTGCTACCTGCCAGCTTGCCGCACGCGCGAGAACGCTGACGATGACGAAAAAGAAAATAATAATAATAAAATGATAAAAATGGCGCGTGCGCGCGCGAAAATCGTCACGTTTTCGCGCGTGACTTTTGCCCCGATTAAAGCTTCTTCTTTTTTTATTTCTTATCCGTGACTCATATACACCGCGTGAGAGATTCGTGGTCGAATCCTTGAGGTAAAGCGTGGAAAATTTTGCATATAGTTTTGATCGTTGTATTTAAGTATATTTGTATAGTGTGTGTTTTGTTGGTATAAAGAGGTGGAGCAGCAGTACAAGTTACATATACATCACACAGACACATACATCTTATCGTCTATCCGAATTATTAGAATAGAAGCGCGTCGGTGCCGGATTTCTGGGTATATAAACGTCTCTCTCTCGTCCCGCGCCTCGCATCAGCGCGATCGCGAGATAATCCGTTTCTTTTTATATTAAGATATATCACGAGAGCATCACGCTCGCTCGCTTATCACACATTCGGGCGTTTTCCAAGAAGCGCGGTTAATTTGACGAAACAATTTTCATAAGTGCGGTAAACACAGAGACACACATCAAGAGAGTTATCAAGCCCGCACATGTACACACGATAAAGTGTCAGCATTGTAATAAGCCCCCGCCGAAAAAAGAGAAGTATTATCACGCGCGGCCGATCAATTTCGCGCGTTCGAGTGTGTGTGTTCAATGCCTAATTGCGCCGATGATTTCATTCGAGAACAAACGTTATATGCGTGGTTACTCTCGGCGGCTGTAACGTTTTCTAGCGTAGGTAATATAGGAATAGAAACGGTTTTCGAAAATCTATATATGCGCGCAGCGGGAGAGCAAAAATATACCAAATTCCTTCGGGCTTTTACACCCGGCAATTATGAGCGAGCGCGAAAAAGCAACCGGTCGTGTGCTCGCGCGTTGTGTAAACAAACGATTATCGGCGCCGTGCTGCTGCTGCTGCTTTTTTCCGCGTAAAACGCGTGTTTAGGTGTACAAAGAACAAAGACAACTGGCCGCTCTCGCAGGTGATCATCTCTCTATCGACAAACTATATATTATATACGGCAGGTGTAGTACGGCGACGGCGGGATATAAAATGCTAAAAATTTAATCGACCACTCACTCGTCGTCTTTATCTCACCTGTATATATACTACACGCGACGGCAGCGGCGGCGAAACTCGCGGGATTACGGCCGATTTGCCGGCAATAAAACTGCGACAAGTATCGCCTGGCTCTCCCTTCCCCTGCTAGTGCAAGGCGAGAAACTCGAGCGAGCCTTTTTTTTCTCTCTCTCTCTATACTTCTCGCTGCTGCCGCAGGGACTTTGCACTTTTCACGGAATGCTGTGTGTCTATGTGTCCATGTCGATGTTTTATGCAGTATTTTTGCGCAACGGTTGTTGAATTAAGGGGATTAGCGCTCTCGCAGCGCTGTGTCTAGTGTATTTCTCTTTTTTTTTGGGAGAGTGTATTGTTTGTTTGGTTAGAGCGTGGTATAAAGCGAGAGAGAGAAAGAATTGTTTTTCAAAAGGCGTGATCGTTGCGCCCGCGGTGTGTGCGTTTTATTCGAATTATATGCATATTTGATACGGTGTGTAAAAGCGCTGAAGGTGTGTTATATGGATAAATTTGCGAAACGCGTCATTGCGCAAATTCGCGGTTGAACGATGCATATTTCAAACGTGACCCACCGATATTACATTTATATATTATATAAAGCTTCGCGCGGGATTATATCGCGCGCGTTTTGTGTATTTTAACAAGAGATTATCAATTTCCGAATATTAAGTGTATATATAATAAATTCTTTATAAATCTTGTTTGTTTGGTTGTTTATTAATTCAGTCGCACGTTCATTTGTGTGTGTGTGTTTTTCGGTGAAGCAGAAGAACGGTTAAAAATATATGTATATACTGAATCGTTAATGAGCCGTTACAAAGCCATTATAATCTGTACAGAGATAATAAAAGATATCAGGTGTTATTAATAAATTGAAATGTATAAAAAACGAGCTTTGTTTAACGTAACGCGTTCTTTATCAAAAACAGAACCACAGATTAATTTAATTATACATAAAGAATACAACTCCTCCATTGCATATATATATCACTTTACTTATACATATTTTGCTCTACCGTTTATTCCCAATTGACGTTTTCCTTCTTATCCCCCTCATACCCCCGAACAGTCCCTCTCCCCTCTCTATAATCGCCGATATACCAGGCATACAAAGACCCTCGCGCGAAATTTCTTCCTCTCTGAATTTCCCGCCGCGCTCTCGAGCGCCGTCGGTCGATTATCGGCCGCCCGCGGAATTGCGCGGCCGAGATTTATATGTGCACAACCCGAGGTCTATATATATATATATATACACACATACGTTGCTCTCCGGAGAGTTATGGCGCGCGCTCGCGCAGCGGCGGTACGGTATGGCTATACGGTTGCGTGGGCGGGGGTGTAAGGTTTTGGTTTTTGGAGCTGTGAGCCTCGACCGGCCGCTATATGTGAGAGAGGAAAGTTTGCAATATTACGAGACAAATTTCGATTAGATCTTCGAATTGTTTATGAAGCCATATCAGAAACGACATAATTAAGTATTGTAGATAAATCACTTAACCCGCGCGTGCACTGCTCTATCAAAGCTTAATCCCTCGCCTATTAATATATCCACTCTACGCCCCTCCCCATGATCCGAGAGCACGCAGACATAGGCATACGCACTCACGCCTACTTCCTCTCCCCTCCGCATTGTTCCTCGGCTGCAGACAGAACGACAATACTCTCGTGCTCGTCATTGATCGGATGACTCGCTATACTAGCGAGAGCTTGCGATTTTACCCTTTCTTTTTATCCTCTTCTTCTTCACTCTCGCGCGATCGTATCTCACCGGGCCGTGACAGCCTCTAGACTCATTAAAGCCCTGCTTCTTCTTCTCCTTCTTCTTCTTCTTCTCTCCTTCTACTTCTTCTTCTTCTGCTGCGCGTCGCAGTGGTATAAATAGACGCTGCAAATGGAATTTTGCGCCGTCGACGCACGGACGGGCAGAAGATTCTCGCTCTCCCCTTTGACTTTTCGCGGGTCGTAGTTCTTTTGGGAGTATAGCGAAAGAGAGCTTTATTTCCGTCGCGCTTTTTAATTCGCTCGTCGTCGTCGTCGTCGTTGGGCCGATTGCTACATGCTACGGCTCTTCTGCAGTGTGGCTTTGATCTCGCTCGCTATGCAGCGCCTGAAGAAGGGACGAGAGAGCGAGTGAGAATAATTAAAAAGGAGGAGAGCCCCTGGTTTGACAGGATAATCGTCGCTGATATGTTAATCGAGCTCTTGTTTACATTGGCTGTGTGTGCAGTGTGTTTTATGGCCTACCGCGCGTTCGGATTTCCCATATAAAAGTATAATATTATCGATATTATAAGCGTATTAGAGTTAATCCGAAATCAATGCAAAGTTTATACAAACTCGATAATACAAAACAGAATTTACACATAAATTAACCTTTTCCGTCTCGCTCCCAACAATATCATTCGCATCAAACTTCCACTATAATTTCATTATCCACAGAGCAGCAGCAGCAGCACCACCCCCGTCGACTCTCTCGGCAAAGTAAGCACCATTTAAACTCCTCCGCAAATCACATTAACGCCGCACCGGCTCCGTTCCTCCTCAATGCTCCTTAACGAAATAAGATCCTCCTCCTCCTCCCCCCTATCTTCTCTCTCGCCCTTCCTCTCCTCGGCGCGCGCTGGAAAGAAATTAAAACGACGTTTCTCTCTCTCGCGTTTAATTTCGCCTCTCTTTCTCCCTTTGCACTCGGCACTGTCCTCGTTCAACTCTCTCTCTTGCTTGCTTCCCTTTCGCTTTTCTGTTTGTTTTGCCGCGAGCGAGTGGAGCGCTCGGTGCCAAATTGTCAGAGCGGGCGCGCGACTATAATTATCGTGGAAGGTGTGTGTGTGTGTGTGTGTGTGCGCGCTCGCGCGAGTTCTCTCTCACTCTGCCTTCGTCGTCGTTCCTGCTGCTGCTGCTGCTGAATGCACCCACTAATATACGCAAACATCGAGGAAAGAGAGAGGGAGACAGAGTTAATTCCTCGCGTGCTGCATGCGAAATGGGATTTCGCGCGCACTTTTCTTCGGCGAATTAATCACTCGCGATTGTTCCTCGCGCCTCGTTTATATTCATCGCGTGTGGAGTGTGTGTGTGTGTGTGTGGGTATATCGCTGCTGAAGTAGAGTCGTGTTGGGGGTATATTATACTTTTTCCGGTTCGTCTGGACAGGGAGACGAAAAGAGCGAGAATAATTCGATTAGGGAGGGGACGAGAGATTTTCCCTCGATTTTCAATGCGACTCTCAAGGATTATAAGCGTGTCCGGCTTTTGTCAAGTGATGTCTATGCGCTTTCGCTTGGTTATTGGATTTTCTCGGTCGTCGGGGATTTTCGAGCCGGTGATGTTTGTTTTGCAGGCTGTTCTCCGTGTTAAGAGATAATGCTTGTATACTGTTTTGTAGTTTTTATAGATTTTCCAAAGCTGTTTCACTGGTGTTATAAAAGTGTATCACACTTGTTATAATTATAAAAAAACTTACTGACCAGAGATGTGTCGTTTAACCAGACCATCAAGCACCATGAACCAAAGCCAGCACATACTCAACAAACTCGAGGTCTCGCAAGTTGCATATTCTTCCACCTCCACCTTCAAACCAACAAATTAAAGCAACCTCGTAAGCAGCGTGGCACTGAAAACTCCCCCAGACAACCTTCATATTCCCATTGTCTCTCTGTCCTACCTCCACCTTTAAATCCACTCGCCCTCCGCTGCTCACCACCAATCGATCCCACCGCAGCATTCTCACGTGCGCACGCACGCGCGTCCTCTCACCCGAATCAGCTGACTCTCCTCGAAAAAATTCTACAATGAGCGCACGCTGCCCGACGCTCTCGAATCTTTTTCAACCCACCTCTCTCTCTCTCTCTTTCGTACGTATATACACTCGTCGTGCAGTTAACGCGGCGATAAAGGGCGCGCGGGGGTATATACATACAACGAGGAGGGGGAGAAAATCGAGGGGGAGCAGCGGGCCGACAAGCCGCCACCTGGACGTTTTCATCCGGCTGTCGGCGCAGCGTTTTTCTCTTTCCCCCTCTTGCGTATAAATACGCGCGTCTAGGGGATATATTGCAGGGGTTGGTTATGCACCGAGGCACTGTCAAAAAATGTTTTATATACGAGAGAGAGCCCGGCTAATATCGGATTCTCCGCGCGGTGCGCCGGTGTACGTATATATATATACCTACAGCGACAACGACGCACGACGGAATTCCTGCATAATGACGAGTTTATTTCGGACACGCGATGTGCGGTACGGTGAGCGAGAGAGTTTTTGCCGTGTCGATGTGTGTTTGCGTTATGGGGTGTGCAGTGTGCTATAGTGTGTGCGTATGCGCAGAGTGGAGACGATGAACGCGACGGTGAAGTGCGGGAATGGAGTATAGAAGAGGAAGAATAAATAATCGTGATGTTGAAATTCATCAAATCACAGCGGAATTGACGTTTTTTTATTCGTAATATTTTTTCAAACGGTCGATAAATAAATTTTCTTTTTTACGATAATAAAGTTAGTCACAACAAGATTTATATGTATACAATCTTGTGAGACCGACATTTCATCAACCAATCGAAACTTGGAAAACCAGCTCTCGCCTCATCGTCACGCCACACTCCATATACTATCAGCGCGCTCTATCGCTCGCTCGAAACAAAAATTCATCAACCGTCGAAACTTCACCTCCCGAACTTGTTGCAGTCGCGCGTGCGGAACGCACTGCCGGCTGTTGGCTCTCGCCTCTCTCCTCACTCCCCGGCTTTTCTGGCATCAGCGCAGTGGCGCTCGATTGACTCTCTCTCTCTCTGGCTCCCCCCCGCGAAATTATGATTCGCCACTGCCGCGCGCACCGGGCAATTTGATAAGTTCCTGCGGTTTCAATTTCGACCCTTTCCGAGCGCGAACGCGAGCCAGCGCGAATACCGAGCGTAATAAAACAGGGGGGCGTCGGTGTGTTATGGACGCGCGCGCACGGTGGGGTTACGAAGGTTTTTCTGTGGCTGGGGTTATATTTTTCTTCTTTTTTTTAGATTAGGGGTGGAAAGTTACTATTGCCGTTTTAAAGACAGGAATGGAGTACTTTTTTTAAACAATTGTGCGCGAGATAAGATAATGTTTTGTTGGTAACTAGAACTCATTTTATTTATGTTTGTTTTATTAAGGGGGCTAGACATCTTTTTTCTGAAATAAAAAAGTCATATTTTAATACATAAATGTAAAACAATTATCTTTCACTTTTTACACATACAAAGGGGGTATATTTACCTTACCTTAGAACTTTGTCTGGGCCTTTTATGTATGGTTCAGAACCATAGTTATCGATGAAACAAGTTTTTTCACTCTCCGTAAGCTTTGACACTTCTCTGGGGATGGATTGACTTCAAATTTGAACTGAGTCCACCTAAATAGTATAGTTCTCATATCAATGTAGGGATTTAGGATTGAATGTCAGACAAAATTTTTACATCAGAAAAATTAAAAAAAAATCATAAAAACTTTTTAAAAATTCTCGAAAAATAGCACAAAATTTTTTTTTTCTCATCTGATCAAAAATCTCTACATTAATATGAGAACTATACTATTCAGGAGTACTCATAACTGGTTTATATTTATATATTAAAATAATAATACGTTTTTATTTCATAAAAAAGGTATAAATATTCGTACACCCATATCAACGCGTCTCCAGCCACACGAATCTCACAAGGGGAGCACCAGGGATGCGTGTCCTGGATTTGGCTAAAACTGCAGGAGGTGTTTCTTTATTACAAATAATGAAACACATTTCACGGGGTTTTTCTGAATGGGCCTTTCGTTCCGAGACTCGAGCTATTTTATATCTAAAATGAAAAATTTTTGATAAAAATGTGGTTCCTTTCTTTAACTATAGCTTTCTGAATATTTCTGTCCTAGAAATGGGCTATAAAGTTTATAAAAGGAGGTAAAAAAAGCTTTAATTTAAGCTGTGTCTCATTAAAAAATGTCGATTTTTAAAAAAGTTATAGGCTACTAAAAATAGAGTAAGAAAATCACTAAAATTTTTTCATTTTTTTTAAAGCATTTGATGGGTGGTATTTTAAGCTATCTTCTTACTCTATTTTTAATAGCCTATAACTTTTATAAAAATCGACATTGGTCATTTTAGACATAAAATAGCTTGGGACTCGGAACAAAAGGCCCATTCAGAAAAACCCCGAGACACGTGTCTTTTTATGTGTCATAAAGAAATACCTCCTACAGTTTTAGCCAAATCCAGAACCCGCATCCCTGGTGCTCCCCTTGTCAGCCTTCCTTCCATCGTACGGAAGCTTCCTATTAACCCTTATCTCTTTCCCTACGTATCATTCCTTCGGACAAACTCTCACCCAGAAGCGACGACATCTCAGCACCTGCGACGTCGCGTACATACACCTCTACTTCTATATACGCGCGCTTCATCATCGATCGATAAATAGATTTGTAAAATCCCAGGCGGCCTGCGGCCAGTCACGTGTTACGCTTGTACGCCGCGGCCGCCGGAAAAGGAAATGACCAGTACGTGCAAATCGCCCCGGCGAGCAAGCTGTGCGATCCAGATGCATATCGATCGATTTATGTAAGGTAGAGCGAGAGAGCGAGAGAGAGAGATGTAGGTTGAGTGTGTATGTATTACGTGTGTTTTGCCTGCGCGTAGCGATAATTATCGATAAGCCCTCTGGCGGTTGCCATCGCTACCGACGTGCGCGAAGGATTTATATATGGGATGAGGGATGGTCGTTTTTGTCCTTTGCGGATCGGGTGCAGCGGGTGAGGATTATCGGAAGGTGGGATTGTGAGGTTGCCCCGCACAGCTTTGAGACTGGGTAAATAGAGGTTTTCCGGATAGTTGGATGTACAGATGAAGAGTGTTCTTGATTGTTTTGGGAACGTCGTTTGTGAAATTGTGGGATAAAGAAATATGTTGATGGGTAATGCGAGTTGAGCAATAGATCGTTTTATACAGTAGTTAATTACATAATAATTACGTAGAGAGATTTTCCTACTTTCCATTAGCGCTCAATATTACATGATCCTATTTTCAGATAATAACAATAGCCCCGCACCGTACGTTAATTTTATAGGATACACATTTATGTGCTGCTCGTTAAAGCGCTAAACAAAAGCAATGCGACACGAGACAGAAACAATTAACCCAATCGCTTCGCCTATTCATTACCATTATCGATCCAGCGCGGACTCACAAGCGTATACATAACCCGCCGCTAATAAATTACTCATCAGCTCGCTAAAAATCATCGACCAATTAAACTTTTAATTAACCATCCGATATTCGAATCATTGTCCTCTCCACAAAGCTCAATTACTCCCTGCGCCCGTAAAATCATTCAAAATCGGCCACTGCTAATTCCTCGACGATATTCGGAAAAAGAATATTATTATCTCCTCTCTCTCTCTCGAGTGCGCGACGGCGCGGCCCTCATTACACATTCATTTACGAACTGTCAAACTAATAATTGCGCGCCGCCGAGCCGTTGTGTTTGCCGCATTCATCCGGATATTTATTACCCTCATTGTTTCGCGGGATATATGTATAATACCAAGCTGGGGAGGAGAAAAATGACACGCGAGGGTGGAGAGAGAGTGGTATTGTTGTCCAGACACACGCGGCTAATCCCTGTGCGCGTGCGCGTATATATATGGCGTAACGCCATGGTCACACAAGTGCGTCCGGGCCCCTTAGGCTTTATGGCTCTATGTGTAGCAGGTTATTAGAAAATATTTATATTTGATGGGTTGGGAGTATAGAGGAGACAGTGCAGATGGCGGCAGTTGTCTGTTGTCGGCTTGCTGCTGTGTGTTTATTGTGCCACCCCCTTCCTCCCTCCCGGGGGGCGGAGAGGATAAGTGCGACGCTAATTTAATTCCGCTCGTTCGAATTAACGAGGAATTCGCGAGTATATGCAGTGCGCGTTTGATGAAAAGTGTGTATATATATAATGGATGGGGGATTAATGGTTGGAGCGATTTAATGCTGAGGATTTTTTTTAATCGATATAATTTCGTTTCGCAAAATGTTTGCGTTCTTTTAATCTTTTCTCGTGGTTGTGTATAAATTTAGGGTGTAAATTCCTTGTCATCGTGGAAAATTTTTTTTTTTTTTAACTTGTTATGAAATAATGAAAGATATAAAAAAATACAAACGTTATTCGTAAAATAATTCTGTAAAATTACATAAAAACATTTTAATAGAAAAACATTTTAATTCTTATATGAAATAACTAAACAAAAACAAAAAGCTTTTACTGAAATAAAAATGTAAAGCGCATAGTACCATAAAAGCGCTACCGTAAAACAAAACAATACAAAACCAAATACTGGACAGCATTTTCCAAAATCAAACCAATAGCCCAGAATATTTCCGACAACGAAATATAAAACGCGCTGGCACTTTCAAAATTTCATTCCAAAAATCCTGTGCCCTCTCACACCCATCGCTACACACCGACACCGAGGTAGCGCGCAGGCACTGCAGCAGCGGCAGGAACACGGGAGAGAGATCGAGTCCCGAGATAAAAGAGATATAGACGGGCGCGCGCTCACGAGCGCTATAACGAGAGAGAAAGAGAGAAAAGCTGCTGCTGCTGCTCTTTTCGCGCTGGGATTTTATACTACCTCTCTGTTCGTACAAAGTCACTTGTATATATATATCCCTCTCTAGCATTCCTTTTTTGTCCGCTGTTTTTACCCGAAATCTGATTTCTGCGTATCTTTATTGACGCTTGATTGCCCGTCTCGCCAGAGAGGGTCTAATTCGACGTAGCGCCGCGCGACAGGTATAAAAGGATTTCGGGAAACGAATGGGTTTGTATAAATTTTAGCGACGCGCGCGTGTTTGCCACACATAGAGAGAGATCATCGACGGACTTTTACCCACGCGGGTGTTTTCTTTTAGGGTTATAAAGGAACGCAGTAAATTTGATTAAAAGCCGCGACTATATCGACGATAATACACACACACACACGGGATAATATATAGCAACTGAATTTATTGTCAAAACATATCCCGCATATGCGCAAAAGCCAATCCATCGCCTCTCGATATCAGGCGACTCTCTCACTCGAGAGAGAGAGACCCAAACGAGTTTATCGATAAAACGACGGCGGCCGTAAAGCGCGCTCGAATCGATCAATAAAAAAAAGCGCCCGCGCGCGGGCAGTTACCAGCGATTAGCCGGTAGCATATATAGAGAGAAAGAGAGAGAAACAACAGGAACCGATAGGAATAACCCAGGCCTGAATCACCGCGGCAAGCAGGTTCTCGAAATTCGAATTTTAAATTAAAATCTCCTCCGCGCGCGTGATAATATAAAAATACTATAGGCTTTTCCTGCAGGCATATGTACACGCGCGCCAGCCTTGGCACTGTTTCCCGCCCTCTTCCTCTTTCTCCATTAGACTCGTCGGCTCTCCTCGCGAGGCAAGGGGCGGCGAGATCGCAGCGAGGTAGAGAGGAAAAATGTAATAAACCGCGACACGTCTCCTCTCGCCATCACGCCGGCAGCGGCGCGATATTGTCCACCGCCACAGCAGCGGTCGACGCCGAGAAATGAAATTGCCCCGACGGCGGCGGCCTCCTTTTGAAAGCGTCGCAGCTCTTTTCGCGCGCGCACACACACATACGTCCCTTTATCGCCGTAGCACGCCACTCGCACGCTGACCTTTTTATTAGGGCTCCGGTTATTACGCTCTCTCTCTCTTTCTCGTTCTCCTCGTGTGTAATTGCCGCGAGATGTCGTTTACCTTTGAGAGGGTTATAAGAGCGCGTCTGAGATAAGAGGCATTAAGGTGTCGTGGAAGTCCAGCTGATGGACGCGTGCTGGATGAGAAAAGGTTTTCTTTTTTTCTTCTTTTGCTGGATATATTCCATATATAATATGCAGATTGGGTGGATATGAGGTATATATATAAGGATGTGGGTCAGTCGTGAGCCCAATGATTTTATCCGGTTTGGTGGGCTCTCTCTCTTGTGTATATCAATCACGTATAATGTATATAAGGTGAGGCGCTTTTTACGTAAGTGCAGCGGCGCGAGTTCCGAGCACGCGAATGTTTCATCTTTCTTCGAAGGCGAAGGCGGATACATATATGTTATAGAGTGCCGGCGGTTTGGGTTTTGAATGTAACGGCGGTTTATATCCGCGTTCGAAGAACTTGGCGTGTGTACCGATTACTCTGAACAATTTGTTTCGTATATGCGTTATAAGACATAATATTATCATCCTTTACAGCAGAACATATATATATTTAAAAAAAAAGAAAGGTTAAAACGAAAAACACTCACGATAATAATTGACAACACCCCCTTAATCCCTGCATTTCGCTCATTCATACTCCGCAGACCGCGTGGCGGCCTTTTTTTAACTCCCCCCTTTAATCCCCATCTCCAACCAAGACACTTCACCCCCTATCAGCCTCTGTAGTACCCTTTTTCTCTAAACCCTGCACAACATATATACAGCAGCAAGTTCTCTCGTAGCATCGAGCCTTCCTCTCTCTCTCTACGCGCGCAGCTTTTAACAGTTACGAGGTGGCCCCGCGTTTACGACGCGCTCTCGGTAAACGTTATTTGCGCGCCCCCTGCTGGCATTAACATCGGCCAAATGGAAATTGCGTATATAGCCCGAGCGTCGGCGGTCCGCTGGCTGGCCAGCACGAACGTTTACGACGTCGTTTTCCCCGCGTTTAATGAACAATGCGAGAGGGCGCGGTGGTGGATGCCCACATATACACGCGCACACACGTATATATAGAGGGGTTAGAGCAGAGCACAGAGCAGCATTGTTGTTGGACGCAGAGTTACAAGCGAGAGGCTGTGTCGCTGATTTTCTGGGTGGACAGGGTGTGCTGCTGCTGCTGCTGCGTCTAATCGCGATATCTCTCTCTCGCCTCGAGGTTTGATGTATTGTGCGTGGGTTGGATGGTATATGGATGGTTGAGGGGGTTTTGTTGGGTTGCGGTGTAGGATTTTGGGAGGAGGGGAGAATCGAGAGGTTGAAGGAGAAATTTTATGAAAAGATGTAAGTAAAATTGGTAGAGTATAAGCTCTATATTGGTAAATTGTTGAGAAACAAGGATTATAGTTGCGGTTGTACGATCGCGCGAATTATACACGATTTTTACTGGGATCAAGTAATATTTTCTACCTTTAAATGCGAAATCTTAGCGATAAATAAATTTTATAGTATTTTAAAGTGCGATGATTGACAATAATGACAAAATTATATAATATGTGAAAGATTCGATCGTGAAAACTGATTCATTTATATGGAAAATCGAGAGTATACTTCATGTGTACAATGTTTCAAGGCCCAATTACATTCACTTATTTAGAGCTTCCCCATCATCACCATAAACCGTCATTATCAACCATCTTATCGAGCACAACGTGAACAGCTCGCACGAAAGCATACTTATAATAATAAATGCTAATGGAAAACAATGCTATCGAGAGTACGCCATACAGCGCTTACGAAAAAATAAAGAAAAATCAAAACACCGTTTCGCGATAATGAACCCTACTGTCAATATTTACATACGCGCAATTCGCGGCTCAACAGTTTTACATGCAAATTCGCCGAAGCAAAAAATCTCTCTTTCTCTCTCGGTTACTTATACTCTTTTGCTCACGCGCGCGCGGTTGTTACCGGTGAAAAAAATAAAACGAGATTATATCATATACACGCGTGTACAATATCGCAAGTCAGAGATAGAGGAAGAAAAGTCTAATCAGACGTAAAGAGTCCGTTGTATTGTGTGTATATAGGATATTGTTATTAAGGGGAGCGAAACAAATGGCATAATAATTAGATTAAAATAATTGTATATTTATATACTTCGGTTCCTAGTAAGTATATATGTAAGCCGCGATTGGCGCACCTCGCATA
>UXGD01003595.1:0-19821 GCA_900474315.1 Torymus auratus | reverse complement strand
CCCCAACGAAGACTAGCACAACTCAGTTTTCTCTGTGTTAATCTCCATAAGGAAAGGCGAGTTGTGCTAGTCTTCGTCGGGGGCGCAATATTATCGAAATTCAACTCATCTCCATCTTTCGAAAAAATTTCAAAAGCCTCAACCGCTGTTCTCTAAATATAGTTATATACATAGACACGGCGATTTCGGGATCGATTCGTTGCGCAATTATATACCGGGTGCGCTCTCGCGTGGGCGTTTCCGGCGAGTGTGGGCCAGTAGTATAGTGTCCGCGCGCTACGGCAGCGTGTGGGTATTATAAAGAGAGAGAAAATTGTGCAAATATTGTAATGCGGAGACCTGCGACGGAGGTAGAGAGCCGCGCGGAAAATGCGATAGTGGGCTGTGTGTATGAGATATACGTGTATGGATGGACGGTAGAAGGAATGTTCTGGAAGGAGGGGAAAAAATGGCTTTCAAAGATTTTGAAATTGTTGTTGTTGGGGAGCTTTGGCTATGGCGCAGAATTAAATGTGTGGTATGGAGAGAATGTCGGGCGTGGCTAAATTGTTGGTTTATTGAATTTTCCAATAGGCGAGACCTATAATAAAAGTTGTTCTAATATTTGGAAAATAATCTCATATATATCTATATAGTTTTTAGAGAGAAATTTCAACTTATACCTATATAAACTGTGAAAAAATATGGTTACTTTTACAATATGTATATAGTGCATTATTGTCATAATAATTATTGCAGTCACAATAATTATGGTCGGCACACTACTTAATATAGTATACTTTTACTAAAAAAAACATAGGATCTATAACTATATTTCGATAGCTGAACGATATAGTGCTACATCTACGTACACTTTTCTCAGTGTACAATTTAATAACGTAATGAGAAATACCAAGAATTCAACGAAATAAGTACATTCCAGTACCTAACTCTACTTTATCTGTAACATGTTCATACTCACATGTAATGTGTACAATAAATAACTTTTTTCCAAAATAATGCGATTTATTTCAGCCACAATCAACAAGCTTCCTTATACAATTCTCTTACAAAGATTGAAAACCCGTAATATACGTCTCTTTACCTCACCGATACGCTTATATCGACGCCTCGTACGAAGAAAAACACAACTGACGGGGCCGGACGAAGAAAAGCACGATTCGGACGAAAGGACTAGTACTATTTATTGCATTATTATAAATAATACACCTTACAAATAACAAAAATAAAAGCTGCTGCAAACTTTATTAGCAGGTTGCTTTCCCAAAGAGAATCCATGCTCAAATAATTTTATTTTATTCATTATAGCATTTAAATAAACCTAATAAAAGACCGATTGAGTTGTGCTTTTCTTCGGCCGGACGCCACGAGTTGTGCTTTTCTACGTCCGCGCGTCCCGAGATTTTGAGCTGTGCTACTTTTCGTCCGGGCGCAGCGAGTCGTGCTTTTTTTCGTTCGAGCACCGCGTGAGTTGAGCTTGTCTTCGTAACGGTCTGAGTTGTGCTTTTTTTCGTACTGGACGTCGATATACACGTCATATATTATGACCATACCTATTAGAATATCTCTTCGGTTGATCTCTGTATTCCCAAAGGCACAAACTCGATGACCAGCATCGTATAGGCGTTTTCTTCATCGTATATTCATTCATCCAGACCAAGGGAAGCAGAAAAAGAGAGGATGGACTTGTAGAACGAGAGATACTTTCGTTAACTGCTATGCCCAAAGAGAAAGAGAGAGGGAAAGAGACGTAAGTTAGACGTGCTTCTTTGAGTGAGTGAGAGAGAGAGCGAGGGCGAGAGAGAGAGAGATATCGGAGGAACCAAAAAAAGCACCGGAAGAATTGATTAAAACTTCGAAGATAGGAAGAAAAAAGCGAAGGTGGAAAGAATTAGAGAGAACAACCGTTCACTCACTCTCTCCTCTCTCTCCACCCTCTCCCTCGCTCTTTCACTCTCCCTCTCCCTCTCTCTCTCTCTCTCTCTCTCTCTCTCTCTCTCTCTCTCTCTCTCTCTCTTTCTCGCTCTCTTGATGGGCATGCAGATGACAAATGAACGGATGAGGATAACCAAGCGCTCTGTTCTCTCTTAATAGTATATTCGAACGTACGCTGCGTCGACGACTTATACGAGTATATATTGAGGAAATTCGGCGGCCGCCTCTATGTCCGTACGGAGAATCATCTTCGCTCCTTCTCACCATATTCTCGTCTATTAATTCTTTTCTTTTTCTCCTTCTTTCCTCGCGTCGATTCTCCTCGGACTGCGCGCGAATCGTTTAATTGTATTCGTGGCTCGTAATTCAATCGTTCGTTGTCGAAGAGAGTCGAGCAGCGTTACTTCACCGGAAACATACATTTTAGAGCGGCAGCGCGTTGCTTATTTATCGATTTTCGAGTTTATATGTAAATTGTAATTGGAAGGAACGGGAGTTCACGAGCCTCCCGGGCTTATGTAAATAAAGAAGAAGAAGACGACGCGCGCACGCGAGAGGTGATCATTGGAAGGTGCGGGTATTGGTTTCGTGTATATGGACCGTCGACATGTATATAAATGAGGATTTCGGGGTATATGGTAATTAATTGTCGTGTGATGTGGGCTGTTGGTTTTACGAGGGTAACCGAATAATCAACAGGTGCGCAGCTGTTCTTACGAGTCCGAGGCAAGGTTTCCCGTAGTATAAAAATTTTATACCTATTGCCAATATATAGCTAGGACCATGGATGAAATATGGCTCATAGATGAGCCATATAGTGTTGCTCATATATGGGATAAATGTCGCCAATGTGCTCCCGTACATATACTTCTCCAATACATTTCTTATGGTGTGGACCATGTATTGGGCAAGCGATACTTTTGGGGACTTCCATAATGTAGTTCCAAAGCCGCCCCTAGATGGCGCACGCTAGGTGGCGTAACACGTGGGTAAACAATTTTTACACGGGTTCTGATAATGTAAGAATTGATATTATTATTAGTGAAATTATTATAATATTGCATGAATTATATACGCACTCATCTTTATTTTGAAAATATAATTATAGTTTCAAAAAATGTTTCCAGGCTTCAAGTTTGACGGATTTCTTCATACGCGCATTACAAGAATGATGAAATACACGTGCTATAAGAAATATACTACTTCAGTAAAAATCAGGTCACTTATTGTACACAAAAAAAAATTCTCTCATACTCATTGTGGTCATAATTCCAGCCTCAAACGTCAATTTTTTTCCCCCTACCCAACTCTTAATCGTGCAAAACCTCTTCCATATTCTATAAAAATTCACCTCTCCACATACCCAACCACTCCTCTCCCTTTTCCCCTCAAAGGGAGAAGCAGAAGGAGAAGAAGAAGCCCTCGAACGTAGTCCCATCCCGTTTCGTCGGAGACATCTCGCTCTGCACGCACAAAGAGAGGAAGAAGCCCCTCTCCTCGCTCACTCTCATCCTGCCCACGAGTATAGAGAGAGAGAGAGAGAGAGAGCGGAAAGAGCCGCGCCGCCGGCTTGGACCGGAAGCAGTTACTTGTTGCCGCTGCGCTGGCGGCGGGCGCACGAAAATATCAGCGCTATAGCGAGCGAGCCGTTTCGCAATCGCTGAGCGCGAGCCGGCGACGGGTTTAATATAGAACGCGGGCGCGCTCGCGCGGTTAAGGAGAGAAGAGAAACGAATGAGCGCGTATGTGATGCGTGCTTATACATATATAGTGCGCCGAGTTTTTCGCGATTGAGAGGGAATAAGAGTGTGACTGAAGGGTTTCGGAGGAGAAGGTTGACGGTACGCATGCTGCAGGGATTTAGTTGTGATATTGTTTTTGGTTATATAGGATAATTTGTTGTTGTTTAGTATAGATCTTCGAGCATATATACTTATGGAGTAAGCATCTCATGCGGAATCGTGTCTCAGGTGTACGAGAGATAGCATGTCACAAAACTGTTTCTCTGTCTCTCTGTCTCTCTCTCTCGCAAACCTGAGACACGATTTCGCATGAGATGCTTACTCCATAAGTAAATGCTCGAAGGTATAGATTGTTTTGTATTGAGCTGTTGAAGTTCGAGTATTTTATAGCGATAATACGATGTGGGGATGCGATGTAACGTTGATGGAATCTTGATGACGAAGAAAGCCAAAATAATTTTACCAACTTGTTAATAAATTATGAAAAAAATGTCGTTGGCACACTTCGTTTTGCTTATCTTCTCATTTCGTTGAATATCATTGTCACCTCTCTCTCTCTCTCATCCAAAAAAATCGCAAGTCACTCAATTCAATTCATCTGACATGTAATCTCGTCACCACCTCACTGCAAAATTCATTTCCGGAGAAATAATAAACCAAAAAAATATCTTTCTCGCGATGAGAGAGAGAGAGAATTTCCTCGTGGTGCCGGGATTGATCATCTTTCTCTCTCTCTCTCTTGAGAAAGAGAAAGAGAGGAAGCTGACCTTTGATAACAGGCGTGGCAAGGCCATCACTTTGTGAGTGAGCAAGCGCTATAATGCCCGTGTGGTTTTTTTTGCACTATTCCACGCAGCTTCGCTCCCACTCTGTACCTCTCTTTCTCTCTCTCGCTCGCTCGCGCTAGCCTATACTATTTCTCTAGAGAGAGAGAGAGAAAGAGAGAGATAGAGTAAGAGAGAGAAAGAGAGAGAGAGAGAGAGAGAGAGAGATTCTTGCAATGAAGAGTTTGTGGGAGCTTTTCACAACGATTATAATTTTTTTTTTACTATAGAATGAATTTTGCTGGCATACATATATAGCACGAACGTTATAGAATTAGCATTTTTAAGAAGAGATCCATCGGATGGTTCTGAAATTAGATTACCTATCGGCTTGGGGTATTGGTCGTATTATAATATTATATTCGCAATATCGACATTCTCTATAGAGGTCTGCTTTTCATTATGAAATGATTATATTTATGTGATTAGAAGATTTGAAAAGAATTGAAGATTTGAAATTCGTATAGATATCTTGAATTCTGGCAGATAATGACAATTTAGTTTTATATATACAAAATAAAATATAAAATATGTCAAGGTGGACAACGCGCACAAGTCAAGTACAACCATAATGACATATACACAAGAAGACACTCTAACAAGATAACGATGTGGTTTCCTTCATACCTATACTGCTTTATAAACTAGTAATATTTGTATATTCCAAAATACCAATTTTCAACATTTGACTTTTCTTGTCCCTGTTTTATTTTTTATTTTTTTATTGCTGCCATTAGTTTAGCGTACGAAGTACATACACGAGATAGGGTGTACCATATTCAATTTTTACACAGAAAACCAGTTCTGTAAACCATAATATGGTTGTGCCGTGCCCACTAAATTCTAAGCATGTAAAAAAAACTATCTAAAAAGGTCCACTTTTGGGAGACAGTCGAAAAAGTGCCCTTTTTTGATAGTTTTTTACATGCTCAGAATTTAGCGTGTACGGTATACAACAATATGGTTTACAGGACTAGTTTTCCCTGTCTCATTTATGTACTTTGTACGCTAATAGCTACACCGGGAGGCACTGATATCCTTGAGGACATTCAGCGCTCGCAGACTCCGCTCTGGCTAAGATTAGAATTACTCGGGAGTAAGACGTATCCCGTTGATAGCAATGGCCGATATAATACCAATGTAATAAATGTATACTATACACGATCGTACAATCGAAAGCATAATAAAATTTGGGGAACGTTAATGACATTGTATGCATATTATGGTTTGATAAACAGAGCGATATAGAAAGAAAAGTATATAAGTGCAGCGTGCAAATCGTTTTCTCGTTTTTATTATAGTTGCGACGACAAGGAAATCTGGCCTTATAATTTATTTAAAACAGCAGACGAATAAGCTGATGACGAGAACGCGCTTGTCTACATGGAGATGTTAACTGATCGATTGCCGGGTCACAACTCAACAACAACAAGTGAACGAGTGAGAAAGAGCGAGAGAGAGCGAGCGAGAGAGAGAGAGAGAGTCGTGCGGTAGCACAGCAGCAGCCTCTCTGAAAGGAGGCGGGAGAAGGGGTAGACTACTTCCGGTCACGTGACACCATCGCCGCAGGCCCACAGCCAGTTATTTTTTCTCTCTCTCGCTCGCTCGTTCGCTCACTCGCTCGCCGCAGCGCTCTCGGTCTTTCGCCTTCTCTCTCTCTCTCTCTCTCTCTCTCTCTCTCTCTCTCTCTCTCTCTCTCTCTCTCTCTTCTTATTCTTAGCCGTTCACATCCGCTACTTAATAACTTTGCTCTTCCTCACCCTCTTCTCCTCCTCCTTCTTCGTCGTCGTCGTCGTCGTCTTCTTCTTCTTCTTGCCGCTCAACTGAGAGGCATCAGCAGCAGCAGCGGAGTCGCATCTGCGCGCGAGCGAGCGTTTTGCATCGCACACGTCTGTGTACTTATAGGGCCGACTTTACCAGTAAATGAACATTTAATTGCTGAAATAAAATGCTTTTATGATATTAAACCGTGAAAAAAATGACTTCTTTCAAAGCTTGAAATTGGGGGAAGGTGCTTCATGAGGCCAGAAATAGTAAAAATATATTTTATCAACGATTTTTATTAAAAAATGTTCATTTACTGGCGAAGTCGCACCCTACAACTCTCTCTCTCTCCCACTCTTTGGGATTTCAGTTGAAGGGGAGTTTGAAGAAGATTAGAGGACACTGACACTGCTGGGATATAATATACGGAGCAATCGATAATTTTCGCGATGTTAATTTGATGTGGGCATAACGAAGTATTCGCTGCGGCCGTTAGTGATACTGCGTCTGAACTTTTATATCGGATCAACGTAAGACCTCGTAAAACGTCATTTCAAGTTTATTTTCGTAAAAAAGATACTTATTGGATATATTATGTGGTTATGTACTAAAGCTGATATTTGTATAATCTTAATTCAATTCAATCATTTATCTCGCGTGATTATAACGATTTATCATATATAGTTTTATTATTGTTTCAGACTTGTCGTCAGCAAGATCGTTTGAAAAACTTTTTTTTTCATCTTAGCCCCCAAATCGATTATTCACGTTATACTATTATATTTATCAAATAATATTATATCTAGTGAAACAATTCCGAAACAACAAAATCTTCACGTTATCCAAAGTGTAATTGACATATATTCCTCTTCACTGGTTTTACTCTCCAAAGAAGTCAACCGCGTCAACTATATACCAATCCCCGTACACGCCTGTGAGAAATAAATTTAATTCTCCACAGCTCATGCACATAATATCGTATCCTTCCCAAGAAAGATACTTTTCCAAATTCTCTCTCACCTTCGCGCGAAAACCTTACGCCCGACACACACACACCCATGTATACATCACACATTCTCACCGGCGCGCAGGAAAAGCAGCATATCGGCCCGCGCCGGATGGAGGCGCGCATAGCACGAGGGAGAGGGCATTGAAGAGGGATACGCCGCCGGTTTCCCACGCAGCGCGCCATATTGCGGCGGCGCGCTCCTCTCTCTCTCTCTAGATTCTATTTTATATCGGCCACACTTCCGCCCTCAGATTTTGCGGTCTCGCTCGTGACGCGTGTACGCTTGCGAGGCTGTGAAAGTGTGTGTGTGTGTAGGATTGGGCAATGGCGTTCCATTTTTCTGAGAGGCACCTTATACATAATTTTTGAAAATTTTTTCGTTTATGCGAAAATATATAATATGTTTTATGGGGAAAATTTTTAATATCTGTTTGAATGTGATATATAATATTGGTTTTAAATTCGTGAAGTTATGTATTATAAATTCTTTCAGCCAAAGTTCTTAAGTGTAACTATTTGTTATGAATTACCAGCACTCTCAACTCAATGCACAACACACATAATAAGATCGATTTCCTGCGCGCATTTCCCAGCGCGACCCTCATTCTCAAAAAGCATCATCAGTGTACACCCCCATCCATACCTATATACTATACACTCCCAAAACTACGCTCCTCTCTCTCCCTCTCTCTCTCTCACTCTCTCTCTCTCTCTCTACTTTATTCGAAGTCACGGAGTATAGCCTCCAGCGACCCTGCACTTCGCCGAACTCCGTGCCCTTCGCCGAAGGGACTTCTCTCTCTTTTTCTCTCTCTCTTTCACCTTTTCGTCGCTGCTTGAGGGATCGCATACTCGCGTTTTTTTCTATCTTTCCGTCGTGTATACATATATATGTGTATAGGGGCCGCGTGCAGTCGTTGTGTATTGTCGCAAGCACGGAGAGAAGAGATATTTTACTTCCGCCGGCCGCGTGTGCGTGGAAAATCGGGGCTTTCGCCTATTTTTTCCGGCTCCGCAGAGATCTGTGCGTGTAATAATGCAGGTATATATGCCTGGTTTTAGGGTTTCTGGAAATTTGGTCATTGTGCGATTTCGTGATCTCACGGTATATATCCTTGTTTGGTGTGTCTTTTTGTTTTCCTTTCGGTGGTTCTATGGTTGTGATCTTGAGAGTCAGTTTCTTTGAACGCGAGGATAAGCTTTTTACGAAACTAACGTACATATCATAGTATATCCCCATGGATTTTAGGTCTTATAATATACGACCGATACACGGGAGAGCATTATATTTTCACCAGAGCGACAATTTTTACAGCTCAATTACTAATAATTTTTTATTATATAAAATTAGTTTCTAACTATAACAAGTGTATAATTATCGAATTATCTCAGCGAAATTGGAAAGAATTGGTACGGATTGTTTACCAGATACTCGTTTAATTATAGGTACCCGATGGTTCTACATTGAACCGAAATATGAGAAAATTGATTTTCAAGCATAATGTGTAGAAAATTAATTTTTAGCGAAAATATAACAAATCCATCTGCTAAAAAAAACTAATTAAAGGAGAGCAATATTTTTCAATATAATAGCAGAAATAGCTAAAAACAATAATAATCAAATTCCTTTGCACTTTCGGACTGGCTCTTCATGCACTATATTCAAGACAATACGACTTTTAGCGAAAGTATTGTCTTGGTCTTAAAAAATATTATTAGATAATAGTTTTGTTAATAATTAATTCATCGGATGCAACTTTAAAATTTTAACCCGCATACAAATTTTAAGTATTACCAATATATTACGAGGACCATGGACGAAATATGGCTCATAGATGAGCCATATTTCCGCCCCTAGGTGGCGCACGCCTGGTGGTGTAACACGTGGGTAGATAGAAACAGTGTGGATATGTATATAGGTAAGTATGGGACATTGAGGTAGGTGGGTGGGTCTAGTGGTTCGTTATGTCCAATATATGGGCCATACCTTAAGCAATGTATTGGTAAAATATGTACGAGAATACAATGGCGATATTTGTCCTATACATGGCTCATCTCTGAGCCATATTTCGTCCATGATTCTAGCAATATATTGGCAACACTTACGTGGGAAATGATGTATTTTTATTTAATTTTGAATTTATTGGTTTTTAATTAACATTAACAAAATTTCATAAAAATATTAAATATTATTATTTATTTGTACATGTCTTAGTTAACCAAAAAACATTTCAAATTCTTGATCAATTAGACGGAAAAATTTAAGGAATCGTACTTTTGGATTTACACTTTGCACTTTCCGACTCGATGAAGAGCGAGTCCGAAAATGAAAAGGAATTTCGGACACATCAAGAAATAATTGTACTAAGGATTCAAGCATTTTCAACCCTGAGAAAAATTGTAGAACATCAAAACAAATCTTTTTTTTCATACAACATTTTAATGTACAATCAATCGTTGACGTGCTAGACCTATATAAAGACGATTTTCAAACGTTACGGACATATCGAAGAGGTATTTATACTTAAAGTAATGATAATTTACATTGTTGGAAGCACATTATTATAAAATAACATATTAGTATTCCAGATACGACAGTTTTTGCAACGGCGAATATTATAAGGTTCTCCTGAACAATAGCGATCGTGCCTTACATATGATGTAAAAGCTTCTATACATAGACAGCGGGGGCTGGCGTTATTTATTCATCAATATAATCGTAAACCACAAACAACCAATCCATGAAATATCAAAACCTTTTTCATTAGATGAGAAATTGACAAATAATTTTTCTCTCGAAACCACTCAATCCCATTGCCGATCTCTATATACATCAACGATATACTCCACCATTAAACAACAAATTTTTCAGAATCTCCTGCACACAATCAGCCGATTTTTTTTCCTCGCCGATGCAGCTTCCACCTCCTCCTTTGCATTATATATTCACACACACACACACACCCATACACGAATACCTGCGGACTCGCGGACGGCGCGTGTGCATCGGCCGCGTTCGGCCGAATCCGGTGACTCTCGCCTCTCATCATACGCACACACACACAGACAGACAGACCGAGCAAGTATATAGAGACGCTATAAAAGGGAGGCTGTGCACCAACGAGCATTATAGATCCACTCTCCGTAGAGCGTTCGCTGCTCGCGCGGCGGCGGCGACGACGACGACGGCGGATGCAGCAGTCCGCTCGCCTAACTGGCGTTTCCGGTGCCCTCTCTCTCTTATGGAAGAGAGCGAGGGGGAAGCCGGTGATGCGAGAGAGCCGATTTATTTTTCCTTTAGATCTGGCTACACGGCTGTATATGTGTGTACATGGTGCTGCGTTTTATCTATAGATGTGGGATTGAGATGGTTTTTCCTAGGGGACAGGGTTTTCGAATGCGGGCGTGTGGGTGGTTATAGCGGTCGCTGCGGGGGTTTTGGGAGCTGCGAAGATAGGAGGCGGGGATCCGGAAAATGGATTTATGGAATTGAATGCATGAATTTTTTATTCAAGATCGCGGATATAGATAGAATTGATGATTATACGCACGGCTGATTTTCTATTTGCATAAATTACATTGCATCCCGAATAATTGCATTGGCTAAATATTACCGATATATACAAAGCCGCGGAAATAAAAAAGCACCACAGTACCCTACTCGCAAAATATTCAATAATGAAATCAACGCGATCTCTATCGTAGATCTTCACTTCCTCTCTGAAAAGCTACATCAATGCTCGCAGTCAACATCTGCGCTCCCAATCGACCGTAGCTCCGTATATAATTGCTCAACAGCTATCCCTCTCTCTACAGACGGCTGATATCCCCGATACCTGCGTGAAAATCCATCAAAACCCGCACGCGCATCCGCTCACGCATATATACTCAGGCACACACACACTCATCCCGAAAGGTAGGTAGCTCTACTCCTCTCCTCTCCGTCTTTCTCTCCTTCCCTTCGTTCTCGCCATCTCGCTCACTCTCTGTGGTTCGTCCGATCCTCCCACTTCTTGTTTTCTTTTCCCTCTCTCTCTCTCTCATACTCACTCTCTCCTCTGCTCTGCTCCCTCCTCGCGGCCTGAAAACTCGTGAATCTCGAACTCGAACGAGCTAGAGGGACAGAGAGAGAGAGAGAGACGGAGCCAGCCACGTCACATCCGGTCTCATGCCTCTACTCTACCGCTGCCGGCGACGGCGACATCGCGAGGGAGATGGAGAGAGAGAGAGAGAGAGAGAGCAGTCGCCGTCGGTCTCCTTCCTGCGAGCGAGCGAGTGAAAAATACACGGCCAACTCTCTCGCTTGCTCGCCTCGTCTTCTCTCTCTCTCTCTCTCTCTCTCTCTCTCTCTCTCTCTCTCTCTCTCTCTCTCTCTCGTGCGCCCGGCAAACTTCCGCCCCGAGGTTATGCACACTTGCTCGGCTTGTCTCTCTCGCGAGCTCTCTGTGATGCTTGCTTTTTAGATCGTTTCACCTTGTCTGTCGGTGTGTGCATGTGATGAGCTGCGTGCGCGGCGAAGGAGTTTTCTACTTCAACTTTTTTTTTTATCAAGGCTTCCTTCATGGAGCTATATCTTTTTACCGGCGAATTCTTGTATATAGATGCGTTTCTTTGAGCGACTTTTTGGGAGTCTCGGGTGAGGTTGTCCTGGATTTTAAGTGTTTTAAAGATCTGAGCCGATTGGATTCGTTTAGGTGATAAAGGTGAATAAGCCATGTTGTTAATGATTGGATTTCGATGTTTATCGAGCGGTTGTATATAGCGAGTAGATTGCGAATTAATTTGTATTGAAAGCTTGGAAATGCACGTTGAGGAAGATCGAGGAAGAAAATATGACTCGGAATAGAAAAATTTACGTCGATGAATAAACGCGCCAGTAGTAAAGTATCCGTAATAAATAAACATAACCGCGCAACGATCAGTCGTTACTATCAACATTTAATTCTCAATCGGCACACTATTAACGACAATCCCCCTCACTAAAATATAAGAGTAATCTTTATCGTCAGACCATCACTCTCTTCTAAAACAGTCTCTCTCTCTCTCTCCTTCCCGTTTATACGCGTGGGCCGAAACGAGTTGCTCTCGGGCCGATTAGGCGCGACCGGAAGTGAAAGAAGGAAAGGCGATAGAGACGCGCGCGTATGTATATATTTACGGTGATACTTCTTTCTTTCGAGCCGAGACTCGAGAGCATCGGAGATATGTTGTTATTCATGTGTATAACCGAGGATGATTCGTAAAGCGGAATTTCGATGGATTTTATTGAATAGGTCGAGAAGATATGGGAGAGGCGACAATGGGATCGTCAAGGAGTGGTGTGAGAGGAGAATTGATGGCGGAGTGAGAGAGACGTTTTAATTTTTACAAGGTTTTCATAATTTAGATGGAATTGGCCCTCTGAGTTATCGAGGAACGTTGAAATTGGATTGTATTAATATTTTAAGGTTTTTCTTTTCGGTATTGGTAGAAAGGCAGGTTGGGTATAGACATGGAAAAAAGATACGGTTAACAATGCAAGGACTTACTTCGCTGAATCTCCGATTCTACGGAAAAGAAATTGAAGTGAACATACTCCGAGATCGATGAATTTTTAAGCTTCGAGAAATTTTCAGTTAGATCGATTGCATATTTTAGTTAGAATTTTTTTTTCGTGTTTAAAAGGAAAATTTACAAAGTTTTCAGACGTTATATTTGCATATACCATCAACGTCGTTGCCTAGAAATCTCATGAAATATTGCTCCAGTTGGAGAGGCAGTGTTTAAAAATGTTGCATTCTTCTGCGCTGAGTCCTCAATTGAATTGCTGCTCCTGTGCTAGTAACAAAATTTGATTAAGATTTCAATACGAAGAAAATCTTTATCTATTTTTTCTACTTTTTATTTTACTAATAGTATTTTTAAGCGAATAGATTTAAAAATTATAGAGCTACGTCTAAATAGTTTCTCAATATCCGAGTTGCAAAGATACATATGCAATTTAAAAATAAACTAAAATGACGATAAAAGCAACAATATGCTGACTTTCAAATTTGTTTTCCTTATTTTCAATTAGAGAAAAAAAATGTATATATATATATAATAACAATGCAATAAACTACAAAACGTTATATATCTTATCCTAATGGAAAATGTCGGACAGTGGAAACGAGGAAAGGAAGCTTGGTCAGCGCGAGATTGATGGTAGACGACAGCAGATTTGTAATTTTTTTTTTCAAATATATATATTTACAAGACATATACAGAGCGTGTGTGTAGGCCTTATACAGTTAAAATGAAAGGGGATGTCTGTTTCTTTTCTTTCTTTCTTTTCATATTCTTTTTTATTTTACTCTTATCGCTCTCCTTTCGATTCTTGGCGAGTCCTCGTACACTCTTGTATTACTCACGTACATACTCGGTTTTGCTCACCGCATCGTCACACACATACATACACACACACAGACACACTTGCTCGCTCTCGTCGGGCGCCGGCTGTAGTGTATGCGTCAAAAAAAAAAAAATTGTGACCACCGCCCTCCGCCTGCGATTGGGGGACGGGGAAGGCCCGAAATATATATATATATATATATATATATTCTTGTGTGATATATTTGTCTCTATCTCTCCCTCTCTCGCTCGCTCGCTCCTCGCACGCACTTATAATATACATTCGTTCAGCGCATATTCGACTCCTGCGCTCTATTTTGCGCGTGCGTGTGTGTTTATACAAAGAGGCGTGGAGCGGTAACGAACGTCGACGAAACCTGCTGGTATAACCTATAGTTCTTTTTCTTTTTTTTCTTTTTTTTATAAATTATTGTTGTAGAGCGCGAGAGGGACGATGACGGGAATGGCTCTGTTTCTTTTCTCTATCGCTCTAGGTTTATTTAGTAGAAAATTTATGAATATGACAGTCTCAGCGCGAGCTTCTCGAGGCTCGGAATGCGATGCACACGTGTATACTCTCTCGTAACTCTACAGCCGCACGATCAATCGAGAAATTCGCGCGAAGCTTTTGACAACTCTGCCGTCAGCGTCCCTCACGTTACAAAAATCGCTCTCTCCTATACCTAAAAAAAAAGAAGAAGAAATCGTCGCCTCACACACATATTTTGTATCCTCCTTTTCCTATGAGCGCACGCGCGGATCGTTACAATATCCATCTCATAACTGTGAGCTTGTGTTTATCTGTCTGTGTGTGTATGTGTGAGTGAGTGTGTGTGTGTCTGTGTGTTTTTGTATACGGTTTACATTAAGAAAAAATCAGTGCAATAGGAATGAATTCGTTTTCTCTCTCTCTCTGTCTCTCTCTCGCGCGCGCGATTAAGTGACATGCGCAGACACATACACACAACACCAAAACATAAAAACATCCATGCCTAGGTACTGCGAAACATATACTTTTCTGCGCGCTACTGTTGCGTACATATATTTCTTTTTTTTACATATAATTCGACACAGGGCTCGAAAGAGAGTAATGTGTATACAGAGATACATATATATTGACATATATATATACGGTTATCTTCGTCGCCGACATCATCGTGCTCCTCCTCAACTTGGTAATAAACGCTTTCTTCTCTGGAAATTCGTCGTCTCTAAATAAAATTGTTTCGTTAATACGTGTACGTGTGTGAGTGTCTACTCGTCGCAATTGTTATACGTTTACGACCAATAAGCGCATTTCCGCTCCACATAATCGTCAACGTCGTTCATGCCCTCGCTTCTGCACCATCGATCTTTAACCAATCTTTTTCGCCTTTCTCTAAATTGAATATATATATAATTTTCGCAATCATCACTGGCGCAGAACCGAGCTCGTGTGCGCTTTCGAGAATACGACGTTTCGGCAAAATAGTCACACCGTCACGCATTCTATTATAATTCTATTATTGTTCCCTTTCTCTCGCTCTCAAGCCTGGCATTCTAATTATTCTCACACCATTCGCACGTATTATTATAGTTCGCGTGTTCGCTCCGATCGAAAGAAAAGCCTTATAAACCGTGGTTTTTCGCGCTGACAAAAACGTCGCAAGACTAGATAATACTGGAAAAATTAATAAAGTCACAACACCCGACTACGTTTCGCTCTCTTTTTCACACCATCCCAGTCTTTCGCCCATTCGTTCTCTTTCTCTCTAGCCCGCTGTTTTCATCGCCCTCCGTGTGTCTGTGTAGCATTGTTTTCTTCCTTTTTTCCGCAAAAAGTCGCCTCACGGCTCTCTCGCGACGGAGAGTGCGGCGAGGTCGTTTTAGCCTACGTTTCTCTCGTTCTCTTTATTTCCCTCTATTTCTCTCTTTCTCTGTCTTTCCTAACCGAGGACCGAGCGTAATTTTTTGCAGATGTCATCGTCGTAAAGTAAAACGAATGTAATAATAGTAATAATATAATAATAATAGTAATAATATATTAATAATAATAGTAATAATAGTAATCGTAGTATCGATAGTAATAGTAATAAAAATAATATTCTCTCAACGAAAACTTCGATTCGGTCCTCGGCGTGGAGCTGTACTATTTCTTCTTTCTCTCATTTTCTCTCTCTCTCCCACACACACCCGCACGCAGTCACTCTCTTGTTCTTCGTCTTTCTCCCTAACTTCGAGTCTTTGACTTTACCGAAAAAGTATAACGAAACAGCGATAAAAATGGATAGTAGTAGTAAGTAGTAAGTAGTAGTAGTAGTAGTAGTAGTAGTAGTAGTAGTAGTAGTAGTAGTAGTAGTAGTAGTAACAGCAGCAGTAGTAGTAGTAGTAGTAATAGTAGTAGTAGAAGAAGTAGTAGTAGTAGTAGTAGTAGTAGTAGTAGTAGTAGTAGTAGTAGTAGTCGACCGACGCACAGAGAAGAAAAAAAGTCAGTACAGTAAAAAAAAAAAGACCAAAATAAACAGCATGTATTTCCCGTATACATATATACATATGTACACACACACACATTGTATTGTTGTCTGCGTCCTAGTCCTTGTCATAATTGAGAGAAAAAAAAACAGAAGAATCCGCTCTCTCTCTCGCTCACGCTCTCTCGCTCTCGTTTAAAAACCCGCGCGCACATTGTAACGCCGCCCCCACGAATAAATTAACTGTAGAAAAGGTTTGTTCTTTATACAAATATAATATACAATATATATTTTTTTTAGTTCATCATCATCGTCATCATTTTTACTTATCATCATTCACGATAATAGTTTCTTGTTGTTTTTTTTTTTATTATTTATACATGTATAATAATATAGAGCTATCTATACATATATGTATATAGATTTTCCGCGCGCTCGCGCTTGCGCGCCGACTCCCTTTTCTCTCTCGCTCTCTCACACACGCACGCACGCACACGCGTCCTCTTGTGGAGAATAATAAATAAACACTTCCGCTTCTACTATATAACTCGCACCCTCGTACATACACGCTCTCTCTCTCTATCGCTCGCTCGCTCTTAAATGCAACTCTTGTACTAATGCAATACACTTTTCGCGTTCTCAAACTGTTATAGATTCCTCGCTCTTTCCTCTGTATATACCGTCCTTCCCCCCGGCGATTGTTATTCCGTTCTCCCTCAGGCACCGGGGTATATAGGCACACACGCGTACCGCGGCGTATTACATACACGTACGCGTATGTCATATACACGTATATACGTATAATGACGCTCTCTCGGTGGGCACTGCGTTCCCTCTTTCGCTCCTATCTGCACACACTCGTCGTCGTTCTTCCTCCTCCTTCTCCTCTTCTTCGGCCGTCGTCGTTCTTCGTTCTTTCTTTTTGCCTCGGACGGCCTCGCTTCGTCCTCGTCACCGAGTTCATCGCACTCTCGCGCTGTACTGCTGTCCCTCTCTCCCTCGACCACCACTATGTACACACACGCGCACGCACGTAAACACGTATGTGCCTCTCCTCTCTTTCTCGCTTTCATCGTCTCCTTCTCCGCACTGCTGCTACTCTACACCGCACACTCCTCTCCTCTCTCTTTCGTTTTCCGCGCGCTTCCTCCTCCAACGTCTCTCAGTCTCGTGAAAAGCGCGTACGGCGGGGAGCTCTCTCGCTCCACCTCCCATGACAACATCCCCTCACAGGTCGGCGCCGATGGGGTCGAGGAGCCTCTTCTCCGTGTCCCTCGAGTCCCGCATGAGCGCCTCCGTGACGGGGCAGGCGCCCCCGGGCGAGGTCGCGCCCGTGCTCTCGCTGAGGCTCGGACTGAGGCCCGCCATCTGCTGGTGGTGCCTCGTCATCGGGTCGCACCTGCAGCCCTGCCTGGCGTACTTCATCCAGCACTTCTCGACGAGCGACACGCAGCCCTTGAGGGGCCAGTAGCAGAAGAGGCAGGGCAGGACGAGGGAGAGGGCGCCCAGGCACGACCAGCGGGCCATCGAGCGCGCGCCCGTGCACGAGCAGGGGTCGTCCGCGCAGCTGTTGCCGTCCCGGGCCAGCTCCTCGGCCACGGCCTCCGCGGGCGGGCCCGCGTTCGCGTGCTGGCCCGCGTTGTCGCCGCAGTGGTAGAACAGGCCCTTCACGCAGCACAGGCAGGAGGCGTAGTCGAGGACCGTCTCCGCGGAGCAGAAGCACGAGTTGTCGCAGAGCCAGCGGCTGGGCAGGCTCGGCTGGTCCCGGCACATCTCGCAGCGGCACTTGCCGCAGTACTCGCAGATGATGGAGATGGGCCCGCTCGGGCTGTCCAGCGGCCCGAGCGCGGCCCCGGCGAGTCTGCCGGCGGCGGCGCCGTGCGCGGGCTCCTTCGTGAACGAGACCGGCTGCTTCGTCACGGCGGTCCGGTGGTGCTGGTAGTTCCGCGAGGACACGAGGGACTCGCCCGCGGGCCCGTTGTTGTTGTGCCCCGCGGCGGCCGCGGCGGCGGCGGCGTTCCTCTGGTGCTGCCGGTGGACGCGGGCGAAGCTGGCGGCGCCGCCCCCGGTCTTGAACGGCCGGCGCTGGCCGCCGTCCTTCCCGCAGACCCGCTGGTGGTTGCTGGCTTTTATGTGGCCGTCGACCGTCTCCTCGGTCCTGTTGTTGCCCTGCTGCTGCGGCTCCGGCTGCTGCGGCCTGAACGGCGTCTCGACGTACTCGTTGGCGACGCGCTCGCCGTCGGGCCTCGGCGTCGTCAGGCTGACCTCGCTCGTCGTCCTCGAGGCGGCCGCGCCGAGGCCCCCGGCGGCGGCGGCCGACCTCGTCGTCGTCGTCGTCGCCGTCGCCGTGGCGCTGAGCACCGCCGAGTCCAGCAGGGGCGTCCTGCCGACGCTCCTGAAGGTCTGGGTGCCGCTCGTGCTGAACGGCGGCCGGGGCGACGGGGGCGGCGGGGGCGTCGGGCTGCTCCCGACGAGCGTGCTGCTCGCGGGCACTATTCTGGGCGGCGGCAGGGGCCTCGTGTGGTCGTGGTGCACCCTCGCCAGCGTCGTCGTCGCCTGCGTCGTCGAGGAGAGATTGTGTAGTGAGCCTCCGGCGCCTCCGGACGAGGAGGCGGAGGAGGGCGGCCGCGACGGCGGCGTGGCCGCATTGTGCAGCAGCGACATGGGCGCTGCTAGTAGCCACTCGGGACGTGGCACCACTGGGGGCGGTGTGTCGTCGTCGTCGTCGTGCTGCTGATGGCTCCCGCTGCTGTCCGCGTTCGTGGGGGCCGCTGGAGGTGGGTGAACGATGCTACGGTGATGATGCGTCGGTTGCAGGCGCGACTGCTGCTGCTGCTGGCTAGCCCATTGCGCCTGCTGGTGAATTTGCTGCTGCTGCTGGAGGGAACCCGTGGTGCTGACGAAGGGGGGTGACGTGTGGATGAGGTGCTGTGGTTGCTGATGATTCTGCTGGTGGTGCTGCAATGGCCAGCCTGCGGCGCGAGGTGGTGGCGCTCGCGGCAGAGGCGTTCCATGAGCGACGGCGCTGCCAAAGCAGGATGCTCCGCGACCGCTTCCTCCCGCCCTCGCGACGCGCGATTCATCCCCACCTGTACAGACAAAAACAAATCATTAGTTGACATAGTTTTATAATTCAGTGTGCTTTTTTAGTACTAATTCTATGGTAATGCTACGGAATGTATGAAACGAAAAGTTAGAGACCCCTATATAAGGAGTCCCAAATAAGGGAGCCTTTTTGGGCGTAAGATTAATCTAATGGTTTCCATGAAATCCAAAGATCTACGCTACCGTGGACCTTGCACTGATTTTCATGGTAATCGGTGGATCATCTTCTTAAGCATATTCGATAGTATGTCGGTATACGAGGAAATAAATTCGTAAACAACCAAAGGGAAGGGACACTAATTATGACCAATAAAAGTTTGGTTCTCATGTCAAAGAAGTTTCTCGTTAACAAGAACATCCCCATTTTCGTAATGCCTAATCAGTTTGGCGCTCGTTGTGTACTTGTTACCAGTCACTTTTTAATCAATATTAATCTAAATCCTCATCATCTTACTACAAAGTCACCCATCCCTAAGTTCTTCAGCTTCTACCACTCATATCAACTCTACCGTTTATACTAAAATAGCAAGACCCACCCAACTCTTGTACTCGCAACTCATCTAAACGTCATCTCTCTCTCCATCTCGCTCTTTCACCTAAGTACCATCCGTCATCTTACCAAC